>JANHGB010013743.1:0-31701 GCA_026283785.1 Coracopsis vasa | reverse complement strand
CTCATGCTTAAATACAAGTGACTTCTGATGAAATCCCCAGCTCACAGTTTGTTTACTTCATTCTTCATCACTGTGTTTACTGAACCATTTATTTTAAAATTCCCACAGTTCCAAAGAAGTTACAATACAGCCTTGTTAACTGTGATCGTCTTTGTCAACTTCAATTACTTCATCATCCAACATCTCTATGTTTGTCTTTTATTCTAGGTTTACATGATATCATTAACATCATCACTATTTTCTAAATTCTTAATGCACAGCTTCAGACCATGTCAATCCACAGCATTTCTTAGCATTTCATATTTGCAGTTTTTGAATGGCTGAAATTTAGTTGACTATACATGAAAAACTTTGGCAGTCGTGAATCCATCATATTTTCAACTTTTTCATGGTTTTGCCATTCAGAGAGTTTAAAATAATATATAAGGGGTTTGATAGAGGCTCTAGGTATAGTATTTAGAATGAAGAAATGGCAGTCCATCAAATACTTGTTTAGACTGGAATTTTCAGACTGCCCAAGTGATGGACAATAGGGATAGGTGGCTACATACATGAAATCTATGAATGAGTTCATCCTATAGATTGGTTTATTACACTCGTGACTTGAAGACATAGTTAAGTTGCTGCAAATTTGTGTTACTAGTAATTTAGATTCCTGTAGATAATGTCCTATGGGCAGAATGAAAAAGATGTATAAAAATGATGGCTACCAGAATTCATAGAGGAAGGCTCCTTGTAGGATAAATGAAGAAATAGATTTCTTTACTTTTAGGACTGCAGGAATTCTGAAGCATAAAGGAGAAAATTACTTGCTAAAGATGCCTGTTATTTGCCACTCTGCATCTTGCAGATCTCTTAGAGAACTTGCTAAAACATAGTATGCAGAAAAGGGGGTGGGATTTTCTAGAATCAGCTAAAGTGTGAATGGACTTTTTACCATTTCTGAGAAAGTTCATCACAAGCTTTGTACAGAGAACAGAGTACATGTAAAAAGTGCTCTTGAGATACTTTTGTCACAGCTGATACATCAGGGATTTCAAACCCTGAGTGTCCAAAGTATTAAGTGTTTAGACCCGAGTACTGCAACAACTGGTTGGTACAGATGATGACCCCTAGCAAACATTCATGTTTTCTATTTTTTAAATCAGATCTTTGCACCAAAATCCAGTAAGAGGAAGATATCGTAAGGAAAAAAAAAAAAAAAAAAAGAAGAGGAAAAAAAAGGTAAGCAATATAAGCAATAACAACTCTATTTAGTATTTCTGCATACATTGAAAGCCCATACTTTCTCTGCTATAAAGGTCTTACAAATCTTAGTAAAAGCAGATGAAGTACAGCAATCTGTATAAAGTTAGGTCAAATTCTCTAAGTTATAGAAAAGAGAGGTGGGTTGTTTCAAGTGCAAGAAAAGTTGAAAAGGAAACAGGAAACTTCTGTGACAGAGAAGGATGGACACAGGAGACTGAAAGAATGGCGCAGAGCTAAAATGAGAAAGGAAACACTGTAAAAGGCTGAAGCAGGTAGACTGGCTTTGATCTGCTCTGGAAGACTATAAAAAAGACTTAAGGTGCAAGCTGACATCATTTGTGTAGAAATGATGTTTAGGCCTCTGCAGGTAGAGATGCTAGATATGGACAAACATAAAGTAGTATAGCTAATTGAGTTTCCTTCAAATGCTTGAGCCCATTATATACACCTCTTCATTTAAGAGAAAGCTATCATTCTGTCTTAGATTCACACTATAAGCATCCATGTGATAGTTAAGTGATGCTGTGCCTTTCATTTAATTTTAGAATAGCTGATTCTTCAACTGGTAACTAAATAAAACTGTTGCACTATGAACATGTTAAATGGTTTCTTTTTGGAGAAATAAAATTAAACAGCAGCTTTCAGCTCTGAAGCCTTTTTATGTGGGTGCAGGGTCGGCTCTGCTTTAGGTCAGGATTATGAATGTCTTTTTTTATGTATACTTACGGGTATTTTGTAGACTTATAATTAATTCATTTGGGTTTAAATACAGCGGATGCTTGTGTCTTCTGGGGTTTATGTGGAGTTGATACAAACTGAAAATAACCCAGATGACTGACAGTTTATGTTCCCAAAGTAACATACTTTTCCCCTTCAACCACCTCATACTAGTTTTATATTACAATTGAGCTAGTTAGTTTTGGGCTGTTTATCCTGAAATGCTCTTTAAAGTTAAAACTCCTTCTTCTTTTTCTGCTGGATGTTGCATTTTCTGACACAAAACTATTAGCTGGATTATTTTTCAATTCGTGGTTTACTTGCAGACTTTTGTAGCTTAATAGGGAACATTTTTATGTATTTAAGTTTTTTTGGCTTTCTAATTTCTTTTTCTGGTGACAAGGTAGCTAGTTTGTATCAGAAGAGGCACACTTGTGATCAAAACATTAATTTTCATGGTCTCCTTTAACCCTTCTGTTGCAATTAGCTCTTCTGTTAGAAACTGAGAGGCTTAGAAAGTGAAGATCCAGCTCAGTGATGCTTGACATGAAAGATAACATGATGCTTGACAGAAAGATAACACTGAGTGACTTTGTGTCCTATCTTCTGAGTTATATTGTAGATCCCACACCCAGGAATGATGGTGGTTGGTAGTGCTGGTAATATTCCCTTCCTCACCCTGTAGGACTTTGGTTTTGGCCAACTGTCTAATATCTGGGAGCAAGATTCCTAAAAATAACAAATCATTTGAGAACCCCCACCCTGAGGGCTCTGGAGTTAATCTTCTTTAACTAAACGTTGCCCTATATCAGTTTGTGAAATGCTGTACCACGACTCAGTCAATCATTACCACAGTAGTCTTAGTTCATGTTCAGTGATGTTGATATCTCTTGTTCTACTTATTTTCTTCATTGGCTTATAAGATTCTAAAGTGCTAGTTTTGCTTTTGCAGCAATGTTTAAAAACTTTTGCCTTAATCTTTAAACTTTCCCTTGCCAAAAAATATTATGGTTTAGACATATTGGAGTTTTGGAAGAGGAAGGAGAACATAAGACAGTAATGCCACAGAACTGAATTAAAAGAAGACTTGAATGAAATCCTGTGGCGGTAAAAAGGTATACTTTTAATTGCATATTTAATTTTAATTTTAATTTTGGGATACACTTACAGTAGCTTTAGCGAGCAAGCATATTAGTGATAATCTGTCTTTCATGTAGCTGTAACACCTACAGGACTCAGAATGAGATAGGGTCTGCGTTATGGAAGGCATTCTTTCAGAAAATACTTGAGGAAATGTACTTGCTCCAAAAGATTTCATTATCACTGTTTAGAGGTTAGATGTATAGCGTTGTATAAAGGTATTTGGTACTTCTTCCTACCTTCTTGGACTCATTGAATTTGACTTTGTTTTTTTCTCTGCCAGGGTGGAATGTCACTGTTTTGCTACCGTTAGACCAAGGCAGAGACTCCACATACCTGTCAAGTTTCCTTACAAGTATAAACTGAATTTAGCATCTGCAGTCATCACTTTCAGATTCTGTGGAGAGATGAAAGATATGCATCCTTTTTCCACTCAGTTTTTCCAGTTTTTGCCCATGTGTTCAGAACTCACAGTAAGCTGCAATGTATTTACCACATAAAACTAGGGCAGGTGCTAAAGAAAATGTCAAAGACTACTGGGCACTGGAGAGACTCATGTAAGACACCAGTCCAAAGGCTTTTCTTCCTGATAGGGAGCCAGCAGTAACTGTCCTGAATGGGCTTTTACACTTGTACAGAGGTGCATTGCTTTTTTTTTTTTTTTTCCTTCCAATTGCTTTCAAGTACTTTATTTGATAACTTGTTGCAGTAATTTCACAGGAACCGAAATGTTGATTACTGGCCTGGCTGATAACCCCTGAATTTCTTCTTCCTCATTTTATATACACTATATTGCTTTTTCCAGACTTTTCTACCATGAAGCATTGATGTCAGTCGATCTACCTAAACAATTCAACAGCCAAATAATCCATAACAGTACATTTTTTTGTCATCTCTTGACTAGCCTGTGAGAGCACTTTAAATGTGGGTGCCGCACAGGGTTAGGTAACTTGAAAGAAGAGCCTTTCAGCATCAAAGTAATGTTTCTTTTAACACTAGAAATAAAGTTTTCAGTGAGAAAAGAAAGACTTGGAACAACCTTTTTGTGAGCAGGCCTACAAACTTACCTAAGCATAAATCTTACCACGGCTAGATGACATCTTTGGCAGGTGAAGCTTTTTTAACAGTCTCATTAGGAATCTATATCTGAATCTAATTCCCAGAAACAGCTACTGCTTCTCTTCC
Organism: Coracopsis vasa; assembly: GCA_026283785.1. Taxonomy (NCBI): domain Eukaryota; kingdom Metazoa; phylum Chordata; class Aves; order Psittaciformes; family Psittacidae; genus Coracopsis; species Coracopsis vasa. Next base: position 27,411 of record JANHGB010013743.1, on the reverse strand, counting down.
TTGGAGAGTATCCAATTTTAAATCTGTGCTTCATGTCTTTGGGACCTTCTGTCTTGAGGCTCTTTACACAAAACCAGTTTTATAGGTTGACTATAAATGAGAGTTCTGAGTTCATCCCTTAACAATACTGTGTAAGGAGACGCCTGTCTCGAAGCAGTCATTTTCTCCCTGCCTGCTTCTCCAGACAGAACCTTGCTGAATTTATTCAGACATCCATCTTCCCTGTAGCAGGTCAACATGAAGTATTAATACATTATTACAAGGCAGCTTCAAATCCATTACAACAAGAAGAGAATGTGTAGGCACACCAAGAGAAGAATGGAAGAAATGCGTGCCATTCTCAAGGTCATAACGTAGGCTTCTCAATAAAATTTAATTGCCCCTGTTTTGAATGATACTGAAGAGGTAGAAAAAAGTTAAGCTGAAGAACAAGTCTACAAAGTAAATTAATATACCACAGTAATAAAATTAAGATCCATAAAATGCCAGACATAAGATGAAAGCAATAAATGAACTATGTTGTAATGCCAATTTTAGAGTAAATAATATGTTGCTTCAGTTACCCTCTAGCGATGAAATTAGAAATCTGGTCATGATAAAGTCAAAAATAACTGTGAGACCAAATCTTCAGGAGGGATAATGAAGTTCCATCAGCATTAACAGTGTAAAATCCTACTAGGTAAACTGACACATGCCTTTGCTACTGACTCCATTAGGAATAGACACACTTTTTATCTAGCGAACGTAGTTAACAACTTGGACTGAAAGTGCCTAAGTTTGAAACATTCTGAATTGGAATATGTCAAATACAGAAGGTTGTACCTCTAATTATAGTGTGGGCCATTCCTGTTCTCAGCATTGTAGATCATTTTGCTTTCTACTCTGTCAGTATAACAGTTTGCACAAGTGGTAATGATCTGATGTTACTGTCTATGCTCTTCATTTTCTCCACATTGTGTATTAACAGAAGGAAGAGGGAAATCAGCTTAATGATGTCATTTTGGTCCAAGGAATATGAACAACAAACTGGCTTAAATGAAAAAGAGCAGTATAGTCATGTCTTTATCCTGGTAGTTCTATTCCAGTTGAAATTATTTGTATATCATCTTCTTTTACAGGAAACCACCAGCAGAGTTCTTAAAAAATTACTCTTTCTGGAGACTGCAGTGCAAAGCATTTTCCCATTATAGTTCCTCCCCTCCTGGAACTGTTCCCTGTCATTCTAAAAAGAGCATCATTCTTAAACTCTGAAAGATGGTACAAAGAGTCTTCTGCAGAGGTTTCTATTTTCTTCTACAAGTCAATAGTATAAAATGCATAACAGTAGTTTGAACTGAAGCGCAGGGTGCTATCATTATAATTTTCTTGCAGAACACTGAAAAGCTTGATTTTCTCCATTGCATGTAGTTGTAGTAAAGTGACAAGAAAATCTCTTGTAGTACAGATAGCCTAGATTTGTCACAATATCCACTGTGTCTCCCTGGCACAGTGGCATATAGTTTATTCACTTTTCTTTGTGCAAAGGAAAAGTAAGAAGCACAACTAAAAGTAGGTTGCAGAAAAAAAAAAAAGTACCAACCTCAAACGTTTTCTAAATTATCATTTTAAAGCTGTAAATGAACAGAGAAGGTAGAGAAGCAATGAAATAATTTAAATGAAAGGTACATTCATAGTGGAGTCATTCAGAGATTAACTTTGAGGAAGAGGGTTTTGTGAGTCTTGAGGTGAGCAGAGAGAGAGGAGAAGGAGAATCTTCTAGATCTTGAACATAAACATTACCTGTGATAACAGCACTCACCTTTGGGGGAACATAGAACTTCCACTGCACAGCATAGTGGAACCTGGAATATATTGTGGAATATATGGGGTTATAACCCCATGGCCCTGCCCTCTGCAGTACATTCATTTGTATGGTTATAGTACTTTCTGTATTTGCACTCGCATTGAGCTGCCACAAGAGGACTTTGTAGAGATGTCCTGGGTTCAGCTGTAGCAGTCAAATCAGCTGAATCAGACAAATCAGCTTCTTTTTCTAAAGTACAGTCCCATTCTCTCCTGTATAGCGATTTCCCAAATTGTTTGCCGCTGTTTAAGCCATACAAATACTCTTCCCCATTCTTATTTTTTCTTATAGAAAAATCTCTCTATGCTACACTCCTCAGATTGTTTCCTCACAGCATTCCCTACCGTATTGCAACTGTCCTCAACTCTGGCTTTTCCTAGCACTGTGTGATTGAAACACTTAAGAAAGTGAATGCATAAATAGATTTCTCTACCATGACCAGATACATTATAGAACAATATTCAACTTAAGAACTATTACAAAGTATTTTGATTGTCAGTGATTATAATGATTTTTTTTTTTTTCCTCCAAATCAGAACTGCTGTTTGCTCACTGTTGTGTATGTAAAATCATTCTTGGGCCTCCTCTGCATATCTGCACAATGCAAATACACAGCTGAGCCTATGGGTGTGAAAACCATGAAACCTCATAGGCCTACTCTAGCATGTACAATTGAGTAGCTGTTTAAGGAGCTTATTCAAGGAGGGTCATTTATACTGCATGTTACTGTATATGTTTTCATTAGATGTTCTTTTCTGTTGCTGTTCCATTTTTCTTTACAGCTAGTTTTACACTGCCCAGTATTTTATATTTGATTCCATCTTTTATGGTAAAATTCAAACTCAGTAAAGATGAAACAAGCCACACTTCGAGAGCAAGTCTTTTTAAACCTGCATGTTCATCTCTGCTTAATCTGGCTTCCTAAAGTAGGTAGTGTCCTTTTATGTAAAGTGATAACTCAAATCATTGCTATTATACTAAAGACCTGGAAACCCACTGATGCTGCCCTGATTCAAAGCCTATTGGAAGAAATGGAAATCTACTAATTTCAGTGAGCTTTAGATCAAGCCTTTCTATATTTTCAGAAGATAGAACTGCTAGTGTGGTCCTGATGTTTGCAATGAGGATGAGCAGATCTCATGACTGTCTGAAATCTCAACATGCTTTATTTTCAGAAGGTTTGCAGAAATAGTTCTGGTTTACATAGCTTTATCCCCATTTTAATTTATTCTCTTTCCAGAAGTGATTATGAAAACAGTATTTTGCAACAAGCAGTGCTTGTTAAAGGGACTCGTGATCTACACAGTCTATTAGGAGCAGAGGTGCACATAAAACCTAGCAGCTAGTGACCTAGATGCACTGTTCTGCATTTTTTTTGTCCCTGAACTAGATAGTATCTTTCCCCCTACTTCTTGGTTTTATTTTTTATTATATTTTTTAACCTAACAGCTTTCCTGGAGTTTTTTGGTAGTGTTTTTGTTGTCGTTGTTGTGTTTTGTTTTTTTTTTTTGGCTGTCTTTTTGCTCTGTTCATCAAGTAGTTTTTGTTTATACTTCTTTTTAATTTGAGTTGCTGAAGCTAAAATATTTCAAATGAGCAAAAAGAATTGGGAGGTATCTTGTTTAGATATAATCTCAGATGATGATTCATTAATTATAGCTAGGCTGCATAAAGATACAAGAGAATAATAACGGATAATATCTGCTGTTAGAAAGATGAAGAAGAAAGCAAAAGGTTTTTTAGTAATATGTTCTTACATTAAAGAAACAACCAAGCTATTCACTAATACAAAGTAGAGTGTCTCTCTGTTGTGTTCAGGTGAATCCCTGTCTTTATTAGTGTGATTCAACCACATTATATATGATCTACATTCCAGTCATTCCTGCAGGCTCCAAAGGCTAGGAAATAATCTCAAACCTTTCTAAATAGGTAAGATCAGCACAGGCACTGATTTTAGAACAGCTTAATAGTGACAATGAGTGATGCACAGAGTATCAAATTTGGGGGAGAGGGAATGACTTATTTTCTCTGAGGTCATAGATTAGAAGCTGTAAAACCAACCCCATTCTCAGATATAAAATACAATACCATAATCCTATGATCATATTAAGAGAATAATAGATTTTTATGCCGGAAGAAACCATTAGGACTGTTAAGTTGAATATGTGGCAAAGGGCTACATTTTCCTTTGAACTAGGCTATATATTCTAGTTTCCAGACTTCAGCAGTAATACTCTAATGTGTAATTTAGTTGGGGTAGATTCATCTTTAACAGCCCAGCAATTTCACATGAGTTTAAAGTAAAGTGTTTATTTCCTGTACATGAGTCTATCAAATCATCATGAATATAGGTAATAAATAGACTTTCGTAATCTCAAGGCGACAAAAACGAATCACCCACTGTGCTGTATATAAACAAAAGAACCATGAAATCTCCTAACTTATAATCACATAAATAATGAGGATCTTGCTAATAAAATGAAACAAAATAGGATACCAAACTCTTTGTAAAAATATCTAAGAAGCCATAGGAGTGCAATTCTTCAACAGTTAATGTTGGGATATTGCAGCCTACCTTCCTATGAACCTGCTAATCAAAGTAACTCATCATAGGCCAGGTTGGATGGGGCTTGGAGCAACCTGATCATGTGGAAGGTGTCACTGCCCATGGCAGGGGCCTGAAACTCTGAGAGCTTTAAGGTCCCTCCTGACCTGAACCAGTGTGGGACTCTATCATTAAGATCACATTTCACCATTGACCAAAATGGTGACTGATGTATAGACTCTGTTAACATATGGTCCCTAATCAGAAGGGGGATAGATAAATACATTACTGTCTTGTGTCTCAAGGGAGATTAATTTCAATAGCTTGTGATAGTTATGGTGCTCATATATATGTGCATATCTAAATAGCCCTTTCAAGAAAATATTTACTAAGATACTTAACACTTCTATAACCATGAGATACTTAAAAAAGTCTAAGTGAATTAAAAGGACAGCGTGGATCAGAGTGGTGTCTCTGCTCTCCCTAGTTACAATATGAAGGATAGTTGGGCAATTTACATGGGTGTTTCCTATTTCCATATGACCTTGCTTCTGAAACCCCAACGCAAAATTCAGGTGACAACTTAGCTGGGCCTTACAGGATTACAGCATTCCATCTCACCTTTGAGTACTCATCCAAGTGCAGAACATTTTTAATTAGAGTTTTGATGTATCCCTTAGTTAGTAAAGAATAAGGCTTTTGGGTGCTTATTCCTTTTCTGGTTTTGTAGAAATGCACTGTAGGATACAAAGGATTGATGGATTCCTTTTTTTTATTATTATTATTGCTTCGTTCTTTTGATTTGAGATGTGGGTTAAATTATTCACTTTTCCCCTGAATCTATAATTAACTATGACTTATACTGAGAGATTTCACTGCATGGTAACATAATGCCAGTTATTTTTATGTAAAACATATGTTTTTCATAGAGGTTTAGATAGTTGTGGGTTGCAGTCAGAGATTTTTACCATGCAGTTATCTCTCAGATTTATGTAATAGGTTGTTCAGATTTATTTATTTTTAAATTTAAGCTCTGTCAGAAGAGATGAAGCCTGAATTTCAGGTACTGTGGGATTTCTTCAGGGAGATCTGGCCCGTATAGTTTTTCCTTCTGATTTTATTACCTTTTACTTTAAATGTAATTTATATTATATAAAAAATACAATTTATGCATTAATTAATAGACCTTTTTGGCCAGGTATTTTAAAGTAAAAAATAGGTAGATGTAAAACTTGAGCAGAAGAACAGTGCTTTCACTTTTCCATTTTAAAGCTTTTATAATAAAATGGAACTTCAGCTTTCATCACAGGGAAAGGTGACCTTTTCAAAACCAAAGTAGGTAAATAGATCTTATGCTAGCTACAACGAACAAAGCTCTTTAAAATAAAATGAAGCAAAATTCATTGGCACTGCAGAATCTAGCCCAGGTTGATAGGGTCTGCAAGCTGTTTTTATGGTACTGGACTGTTTGGTCCTTCTTCTGCCTGAGTTGCATTGAGCACGCTGTCTGAGCAGCTGACCACTCAGCTGTATCTCTACTTCTCCATGAATCATGAATGCATAACACTGCCTTTTGAAATGGGGTGCTAGAAGTATGGGAATTTGTGAGAAACTGTGGAAACAGCAGAGAAGGGGAAAACTAGGCGACAGAATGGGAAGACACAGCTATTGTGAAAAAACATCAGCTATGTTAAACTCTGATCTCACACACATTCACATGTTAATTTCAGCTGTACATCTACAACCCAGCACACCAGTTTATAATTTTATTTCCATAAAGCGGCTTAATTAGCTGAGCACTTTGGGCCCGGTGTTACTCTGTCAATTGATGCAGTCCAAAAAGGCTGTGAGGCTACTAATGAAATCCCAGTGATTTTCATCTGGGTTACATTTGGTTGCCACTGGACTGTACTTGGCTCAGAATCTTGCAGTAAAAGTTGTTCTCAGCTCCCTTTAATTAGAATTATAGAATGGTTAGTGTTGGAAAGGACCTTAGTATCATCCAGTTCCACCTCACCTCCCATTAATTGTCCTTATGTAGACATAATAGTTCTCAGAGCCTTTCATTTATGGTGAAAGTTTAGACAGTGAAATGTTTTTATAATTTCATAGATAGAGAAGCTGCATCCAAGTAGTTCCAAGTGATTTGCCTGAAGCAAGATGATGATCGTCAGAACTAGGACTAGAATGCAGAGGAATACAGCTCCCATTCTCATGCTTCATCTACTGTATGCAGTGACCCATGTGCACTTTCTTGCACATTTGTATTATATATCGCAGGGAAAGAGTCACAATATAGTTTTTGATAATAAGCACTAAAATGTACTTTTGCTTTTATGTATTAATAATTTTTCAATACTGCAGTGGAACAGAGCATGTTATTATTTTCGCCTCATGCAAAGACATGAAGTGTTGTCTCCTTGAGGAACTGAAAAAGATGTGTTCTCTGTAAGGGAAGAAGTGCTTTGACCAGGGAAGACTCACTGTTCAGAAGGCCAGTTTTATTTTATTTCTCACATGGTGAGGTTATTATAGTTGGAAATAGCATCTTACTGGTGAGGGTTCTCTAAGTAGGATATCACAAAAATATGTCAGGAATCAATAATCATGCATTGATTTTAAATGGTGAAATTGTTGCACAATAAACAACTCACCTGTTACGCTATGAAATATTGGATCTGTTCCCAGGTAAGGTGATTTCAAAGCACGGACTGATTGTATTGGTTAGGATCAGCCAGTAATAGAACATGTCTAGTACTTTTTTGTGGAATGATCTATGCTTTATTTCTTTATTCAGCTCTAAAATGAGCTGGAATAAGACACTTCCCCCCAAAAAACCAAACCAAACAACCCACAAAAAACCACCACAACACACACTCCAAACCCCAAAGGCCAAAGAAGCAAGGTAAATGGAATATTGGTAGGAATAGGACAATAGCTTGAACATCTGTGAGAGATGGGTGCAGAAGTAATGACAAAGGTGTAACAAAATTACAGTAAGGTACATTTTATTTTAGAATAGAAGATGGACGTACGTGACACTACAGTTCAAAAATCAGTTAGCACTAACAAAGAGCTCTTTGTATGTAGATCTTAGTCTCTTGCAAGGAATGGTTAAGTATGCTTATATATTGATTGTATATATATTGAAAGTCAGGAAAGGAAAAAAAAAACAACCACTTAGGACACACTGTGACTTAGCAAAAATAATTGGAAAGATGTCCTTTTGTTAGTCTTAGCTGCTAATCCAGCGATGACACCAGCTCCTCAAGAGCACCCCACTGAGACTTAGGGTACTTTTACCTGGATGCTTACTAAGCTGTAAGAAATAGACCAAGAAGATATAGTACAGTGAAATTTCTTGCAGACTGGAATGGAACTGCTGAATCACCAAGCAATTGTATTTTTGTTCTGAGGTGGAATATGGAACAAAGACATAATATGAAAGAAGTGAATGCTTAGCATGTTATTAGGAATTTTAGGGGGGTTTCCAAGCCTGAGGAAGTTAGTGTCTGAAACAATTAATCATTCATTTCAGGTACAGAAAGCAAGGAACAGCAGCTCTCAGATAGTTCTTCTGGAAGATATTTGGCTGAATGCAACTTTAAGAAGCAAAAGCCCCCAAAGCGATATGAAGGCAGCATCAGGCTGCGTAAAGAAGCTAAAGTACATGATGATCAAGTTCAAGAAGCAGTGAAAAGCACTTCCAGCTCCCATATAGCTGATGATTCTCCCTTCAGTCTCCTTCTTTGAGCTCTGTGCTTGTCACTAAGAAAAGCTCAGCCTCCTCCACATCACCCCCAGTGATTCTCAGGTGTATGCATGAAGAAAGGGGTGCAGAGTGTGCAGGGGCAGGGTTGAGTGGCAGCTCTCTGGCTGTTACTCGGCTTCTGTATGTCTGTACTGGCTCAGTTGTGAAGCTGTAACTGGGCTTAATGCCCATTCAGTAGGAGGGTCAGTCAGAACTAAACATTCATCGACATTTTTGCTTAAGAGAGTAGAAAGTGGTTTCCATGGTTTTGGTGGGGTTTTTTGTTTGTTTGGGGGTTTTGTTTGTTTGGTTGGTTTTTTTTTTGTTTTTTTTTTTTTTTTAATTGCTGCAAGCTGTGAGGGTGCCAAAAGGGGCAGATTATTGGGTTTGATCTCTGCTATTATGATAAATCAGTGTTTACAGTTTGCGGTGCCTGTAGCTCATTTTTTGTAGCCCACAGTATCAGTATCAGAAAGTAGACAGTATCAGTCTACTTACCATCACTTCCTATTGTCTGCTGTTTACTGTTTCCATTTCCTATGTTTATGGTTTGTAATAAATACACTTCTTTCATGGCCCTTAACCAAGCTGCATCCAATATCCAAGCTAGTATTTGTTATGCCTAAACACGCAATGTCAGTATAAAGGACGACTGGAATATCAGATCTAGATGCTCTAAGGAATTCTGTTGGTGGAACTGGGACAAAATACAATAAATAGGTGGTGCATAGGCAAGCTTTGGGGAATAATCATAAGCATTTTTCTTCATAAGCTCCAAGTTCCTCATTAGGAAAAGAACTGAAGTTTATGAATTGACTGTTGAATTACCTTAAGCAATCAATCTTCTAAGGTTGAAAAACAATCAAAAAAGTATCCCAGAATACTTAAGAACAGGTAATTCCATCTGAGATGAGAGAGATCTAATCGTGGTTGTAAAAAGCACTAGCAAAATCTTACTTGCAATGCTATTGGACAGGTGAGCCGAGTAGAGTATGTTCTGAAAAGACCAGCTGTGGCCAACAAAGTATTTCATGTAAGAGGAATCTAGAAGAATTTGGACTTTTTATTTCAGCAGATTGGAAACCAAAAGGGTCTGTGATTGCACTGTGTCATTGCTTTGAGAAGTTCAGAAGGAATGAAAATTACCATTTAATTAAAGGCTGATGTACAAAGAAGTATAAACCAGTCTTGGATGAATTTAAGCTGGAAATTAGAAGGGATACTTTGGAGCAATAAAAATAAAAAAAATGTTTTAGGATGGACCTTGATCATTTTAATATTATTATATGACACCATGTATTCGGTGTCTGTGGGCAGTATCGCAGTTGGTACTTGGCAAGCAGAAAATGGCTTTAGCTCACCAAGAAGTTCTATCTAAAGTTCTTGATTCTGTGCAGGGAAGAAGTAAAAAATGAAGATAGATACAGTGTTCTTTCCTAATTTCAGCTTTTACAAACAGTATGAAGTGCTCCCTCGTGAGACCTGTTAAGGAATATAATATATGCTGTGAAAACACATCCTTGCTACTATTGAGAGGATTTTCCATCATACGACACTAAAAATATCTCCAAATCCACAGCTGATGAGTTTAATTACTCATCAGCTCTTTACATTACAATTCATTACCCTAAGGTAATAAAGATAAAATAAAGCATTTAGATGCCACTGTTAACAGTATGTTCAGCAGAATGTCTCTAATCAATGCAGCTTGTGTTTATGCAGCATAATTAATATAAATATGAGCAGAACAAACCAATTTTAACTGGTGCCTCAGCTGCTTCTTGCTTTTCATTTTCTATTACTTTTCTGTAGGGAAGGTTAGTTTAATTAGAGGAATTTAATGAATGACATTTGCTAAACTTACATTTTAAAGTCCCACTGTAATTATTAACTGTGATTATTATATATTAAAAATATGCCATAAACCTAAGGGTAGTTCTGGCTATAGATGATTCCGTACAACTTTTGACAGTAAAATTTTGACAGAAATCATATTTTAGATGACGAAGCTCTGAAGGAATCAACATTATATTCCATAGGAGTGAGTTCCATTTCAATATATTACGCATAACTAGAAGACTTTGTAAATTGCAAAGTGATTTTGTTTGAGGGTTGATGACACCTGTGTGGTATATTATAGCTGGCTAATAAACTTTGACTCTTTAGTCCAAATCAGAGATCACTGTAATCTATAAATTACTTTCAGCCCCAGTTGCTCTCCATATCATTTAGAATCCTGGTCCTCATTTTCAGAGCAATCAGTACATCAAATCTCAGATGCTTCAAAGCAGCCATCAGTTTGTGAAGCACCATAGCGCCTACAGACCAGGACAAAACACATGAAAACTGGAAGCAGGACGGTTTCCACCATTAATAACACATATCAAGCACCTCCTTTATGATGGAAGAATTAAGAATTTTCTTTCTGAAAAGCAAAACTAAAAAGAAAAATCCAGAAATTTTAACTCCAGCAGTATTCTGATTTTGAAAACAGCAGAGAAGCCATGCAGCCTTCTAAAGCATTAGTTTGGCTCTTGTGACATCAGTTGAATCAGTTTTGAAATCTTTTCTTTAATTCTTAGTGGAAGAGTATGCACAGGGATTTAACACTGTTTAAATAATGCATTTTAGATATTAGTTTAGAATAACTTTCTTGAGTGTGGTTGTGCCATTTATGAATGACTGTTCAGTCAGGAGATTGCTTTTTGGGATGTAAACTTCTTTGTCATAAACCAAGTTGTCTCTTTTAGGGCAGTATTCTTGCTGTTACTCTCAGCAAGCATATGCTTACCAATTAAAGACTGGCCTGGTCTACCCTTCTTGCTTTTATATGCACTATTATATGCCATTTAGTCTGTCACCTTCAGCACTGGAATCAATAGCTGTGATTGCACCCAAGGATGTTACATGACTGTATGACCCAGATATAAAAGTCTAGGAAAAAAAAAAAAAAAGGCAGTTTGGAGAGCCTCATATCTTGATTTATTTGGCACCAGGAAAAATGTTAGCTGGAATGAGTTGAACACTCTGTAACCTCCCTCTAAAATCATGAAATTATTTGTTCTAATCCAAGCTTCTAACTTATTGTATGGTGAACATGTATAAGGGGCTTCATTCAGACAAAGGGGAAGAATCCTCACTGCAGCAGTCCTTACAAGGTCACAACATCCCGAGGAGAATCATTTTTCAAGGTTTTTGCCATGTGGCTCAATGCATGATACAAGGCTGATGTATATTAATGGTAATACTGTACCCAGAAGACAGCTGACTCCTATGTATCCATTTTAAAGCCAGAAGGGGATGTGCAAGCAGCACAGATGTACAGAGATGCAAAGTCTACTATAAACCATTAATTAATTTCTTACTAATCCTAGCCTGTTTCATCTGTATGTTGTATATTGTGCCCTTTCATTAAACATTTTCATTGTAAACAAGAGAGAAATAGTCCTATTTGGGCTGCATAAAAGGATAACATTGATAGTGACAGAAGTCTCTGTCTGCCTTTCTACATGAGGTACTCGTACTAAAAGGCCATCATTCTGCAGTCTGAAGTATCGTAACACGTGGAAAAAACCTGTAATATACTTGATGTGGCTGACAGAAGAAAGTGTTATTTTGGGACAGTGTTACACTTTAATTTACGTCATTTATTTAATGAAGTCAATATGCTGAATTATCTAAGACAGATCTCAAAGAGTTCAGCTGGGTACTGGAAGTGGCATAGCTATGTTAATAGGGTCGTGGAAACTGAAGGGATACTTCCTCTCCAGCTGCCCGTTTCTGGCATGCTGTCTGAGCACTCAGGATGTGAGATGCGGACAGCATCGTGCATTTGGACAAGAACGATTTCAATTTTTATTTTCTTTTATGATTAAAGGATACAACTGATCCACTTATTTATGGAGAGGATCCTAGACTGAAGTATACAGACCAATTAACTTTCATATCAGTAAAGTTCCATTGGGAGTGCATTTTTTAGCTGGAGAGGCATCTTAAGCTTCAGCCATTACTGTAGGATAGTAGATCTGTATTACTACAACTATTAAATGGTATTTTTCCTCCTGGATTTTAAAGCTGCCATCCAAAATGTTAATCCAAGGCAACAAGACTTGTGTGCAGAAAATTTATCATTAACAGGGTAGAATAATTGTGCTCACTTTTTCAAGAGTTTTTTCCATTCTGTGTAATTTTTCACTTATTTCCTGGTTCCCTGAAAACACCCTTAAAAGCACCATCTGCAGTAACCACCAAGAACCTGATACAATAGCAATATGGAAGACACTTAAAAGTAGAAACCTGTCGTTAGTTTGGTTTGGGAGAATGTCAGTTTCAGTCATGCTGGGAATGTGGCTGCCATAAAGCCGCTGAAACATCCGGTAGACCTTGTAAAATTTGGAGAGACATGCTTTGCTTCATTTTTCCTGTTACTGCAGATGTATCATCTTTGCCTTTCACTCTAGCTAGTAATAGACCCATCCTGAGGTTACCCGTGGCTCATACAGTTTTGTTCCCTAGTGTCTGCTTGAATTATGGATGTGCAGAAAGGTATCCACAGGTTTCAAATAGGAAAAGAAATGGTTCTGTGACAGGAGACAGAGGCTGCACCTGCAAATAAAATCTCTTGTATGTGTTTATATGAATGTGATATATGAAGGTGAAAAATGCCTCCTTTTTTTTTTAGTTTGAACTTTCTTAGGTCCTGCTGTAGGAAAACAAAAAACAAACACCAAACCTGTAAAAAATAAGCTATGTCTGAGCACTGTTTTTATTGAGGAAATTCTTGATTTGTTGATATCTCAAAATTTATATCTTTCTGACTGCAAAAGAGCACAGTGTTTTGGTATAGATACCACTTTAAGCAAGAACAGACATATTGTTAAAGCATTAAATGTAAGAGGAGCTCCTTAGCAACAGAGCATATTAATGCTCAGTGCTAAAATTTGTATGAAACTGGTACAAATTAGCCAATATTAGACTATAAAATCACACTTTCTTTTTATTTTCATTGCAGTATAAGTGCTTCAGGCCATGTGTATAATGCAAAGCCTCTTCTATAAATTAATTTTGGGTGACAGTGTTCTTAAGAAGTGACAGTTCTAAATATAGCCCAATGACTAAAAGACACTGCCCTTAGGCTGGGCTGATCACATTGCCACAGCTTTCCTTCTTCTTCTTTGTTACAAGTTCAAATACCAAAACTAGAAAATAAACCAAAGGAGAGCTATTTCTCTCAGGGGCTTCTCTCATTATAAAGAATGATGAAGCCTTATGTGAGAGTGACATAGTTTTGTTTCAGGTTATTTTTGCTCAAGTTAGCATTATCTTCAAAAGCATGATCGGAAATGAAGTGTGCTATTGTACAGATGATCAAATACACACCTGTACTTGTCTGTGGGTTTACTGGGCACATGATAGAAGGATGAGGAAAGCACACAATGGGTGCATGCATCTTACTTCTGAGCAACATGGGCTTTAAAATGGATAGCCTCCAAGGTAGTGATTTATAGGAAGGATGTTTCTAACTGTGCAATTAATTTCTGCTTAGCAAAAGTGAACAGCCCTCACAGTATTTTGGGTGTTAGAGAATTTTCAAGACACAGCACTTTTGATTTGGGAAAAAAGTTTCATAAGGGGAAACAAGAAAACATGTGATTAGTAAATAAGGGTCTGCAATTCTTTTACTGTAATAAATTGTAATTCTGAGAATTGCTACTATGTAAAGTCTAAGTGGAAACAACATAGATGTCATGTTACTTGCAAACACCAGAGTCTCTTTTCACACTAAGAATTTTTTATTTCTGTTAAAAAAGTGCTACCAGATTTATAATGTTGCAGGTAATGAGGGAGCAGCTGGGGCATGCAAACCCAACCACAGGTGGGTCTGTGGTGGGCACTGCAAAAGAGAAGGTTGATCTTCTTCACCTCCATGACTGCCACTGCTTCCCATGTTAGAAGCAGCATCCTGTGCTCTAAGTAGCATCCCATCACTTAAATCTTTCCCTCCTTCCAAATGCTTGCCTCTGCTGGGAAGAATGTCCAGTGCCAGTTATGGCTCCAGCATGTCTACTTGTATATTAAGATTCCAGTATGAGTTGTGGGTTGAATATCATACTTCTGTTAAGGCTAGAGCAGTATAAAGACTGTAGGTACAAAGCATGATCCCAGTGGCAGAACTGTCTTGGTCATTAAACAGCTGAAGTAGAAAAGTCCCTTGAAAATTTGCTTATATGTAAGGTATGTCAGTAGCATAAGGGCTGCTTTTGTCAACCAGTGTGTGAAGGATGAAGGCCTGAGGATGTCTGAAAGAATGTCCTGACTGAGAGACCTGCTGGCCCATAGTGGAATCCATGGATAATGATGATGTTGGTTGTCCAGATCTCTTTCATGTCCTAATCTCTACCTGGGCAGGAGAATTGTAGTCAGGTCTCTCTCTGTATTCTGAAATTGTTGTGCTATAAATTCTCACTGGAAACAGCTGTGTTTTCTGCAAGCTTTCAGGCTGATTTCAGATTATCTTCAAACTTCACCTGGACTGGGATTCTGGATAAGCATTTGTGTTCACAGAGAGGTAAGTGCATTGCTGTTTGGGAAATGGAAAAATGCACTGAGGCTTGGCATCTTGTTTCGCATACTGCTTCCCTGCACTGTCCCATTGCTGATCCCTGACCTTTCTGCAGAGCCCTGTGACTGGGCATTAGAACTGTGTGCATGTTGGCATCAGGTAAACAACTTTCCCAGGCCTGGCCCCTGACTTCTTGGGTCAATTGTATCTTCAAAAGTGGTTTTGTGTGCTAATGCAAAGGCTTGTAGCTTTCCAGGTTTGGAAAATGCAACCGGACCTAGGTTTAATCTCTAGAGGGGTATGTGTGCTCTGGTTTGCAATTTGAACAGCTGCATTTAAGCGCTATTTCCTATTTAATCATATTTCAGCATTTAACTATGGACAGGGAGCCACTGAGGAGGAACAAGAAGGTGCTTCCAACAACCTGAAACCCTAATACCAGAAAATCATCCCTGCTTTTAAACCGGGGACCTGAGCCACGGTGCTGCCCTTCCGCCACAGACACAAGAAGCATGTTTCACACTGGTGCATCTCCCCAGGAAAGAACTAAAAGAGGCAATGGGAACTAACAGGGAGGTGCAGAGTGTGCAGTAGAAGAGGAAGATGAAGGCACCGGCATCACTGAAGGCTGGCCTGTCCTTCCCTCTCTGTCACCAGCACAGATTGCAGGGAGGGCAGTCTCCTGCCTCTTGCCCACATGGTACCCACCAGCATCCATCTCCAAGTGCCGCTCCGTGCTGTGAAGGCACATTGGCTCGAACGCAGTGGCTGGCGCAGGAAAACGGAGGGTGAGCCCAATCCAATCCAATCTGTTTGCAAATGCAGCGCACAGCAGCGGCGTGCTGGCAGCGCTCATCCGCCCTGATGGGCTGACGGACACTCCCACCGCACTAAAAGCATCGTGGGCTGTCATTACTAGAGCAGAAAACACAGCAGACGGGGCCTGCGCTGCTGAGCCCAGGCTTTTGCTCACTCACAACCCCAGGATGCTCCACTCGGAAGCGTTGATTCCGATCCCTCACTCATCCAGAGAGGCCAGAAGCGCTGTCTCTGCTGAGAGAGTCAGGAGGGATTACACTTGCTGCCTCTATGTAGATAGAACAGCTCCAAACCAGGCTGAGCTTCCCTCCCATGCCACATACCATACACATAGCAACCCTGAGGGTGCCAGGCATGGAAATGCAGAAGTCAAAACCAGGAAGAATGGGTAAAGAGAGGGAATACACTATTGCTGTGGCTGCCAGAACAACACACTGGGTTAAACCCACCCTTGGACACATTTCTATCCATGGGATACAGCCAGCGGGGGCAGGGGCTGGGGTTGGGTCCTCTTTTTCATGCGGTTGCATTAAGGGTAAGATTCCCATTTTATTTTGATTTAATAAGCTAGTTAAAGCGTGTTAACTAAATGAAAAGTCATTATTAAAGGCAGATGTACTGGTGTATGAACAGCTAAGCACAGCTTTGCTTTCAGATGATCCGCAGCTTCAGAGGACGCTTCTAATAACCAGCTGTCACTTACCAGCGATGTGGTAACTCTCTTATTAAATCCTAAATGGGCATATGGAGGTTACATTTAAAACAGTGCTATTCCCCCCCCCTCTTTTTTTCTTCTCCCACATGCACCAGAGCCAACTCACATATTTCCTGCTGTTTTTCCCCTCTGCTAATGGGACGCATGTTGGGATCAGAAGGGGGAAATGATGACCCATCTTTCTGTTTTTACATCCCTCTGGAAAAATCCATGAGTCTCCCTGTGTCAAAAGCATCATAACACATCCCAGATACCCCGGCACTGATTGTGCTATTTCCACTAGGAGCTGCTGAGCTGCCCAGAGAAGCTCCTCAACCACAAGCCCTGTTTGTCCTGACCTGCCACGTTCCTCAACAGCTTCGCAGTAACAGGCTGGTGAGCTCAGCTCTTGGACAAGCCACCAACAGCCACCCAGCATGAGCACCTCCTTGGTCACAAAGTGCACATTCAGGGGATGACAGAACTTGGGGCATCATTGGGCTTAAATCTGTTCCTGTGATGGGAGCTGAGGGGAAGGGTTAAGAAAGAAAACCAATCTCACTCGCAAGGTTCCAGTAGGACCTCAGTAAGAACGCCACCAGATTGAAACAGTGCTTCAAATCAGGGAAACACTTCCACCTCCTATTGCCTTTCCACATCTGCTTTATAGCTGAGGTGAATGCACTTAGTAATGCAGGAGGCATAACCTGTACCTTCCAGCCAGGGGAAGAGGGGATGGAGAAGACTTAGCTCCTCTGCCAGGTCACCCCAGCAGGCTGCAGCTGTATCAGCCAAGCAGAAAAAGCAAGAAGGGCCAGTTCTGCTCTGTCCTCCATGGGGTCCAACGTTAAGACTCAGCTCACTCAGACCACTTGCTCCCTGGGAAGGGAGCACTTCCCACTTTCCAACCATACCTCTCCAGGATGCCATCTGGGAGCTGCCTCTGTGCTGTCACTGTCCCTGCCCAGGCATCAGCACTTGCACCAGGCAGGAGGTAATGCCAGCAGGTCACCCACCGCACTGGAAAGCATTGCCTTGATCCTTCCTCCATGAGAAGGAGCTGGCACCCTCCTTTGACTCCATTTTTCCATCATTACCAGAAGGAGCAAGGACTTGTGACGCATTAGGTAAGAGCATCTCTTGCTATAAGGTCTGAAAGAAAGAGAAACAGACTCCTCTTTGCACCCCATGGAGATGAATAGCTGGACTGTCTGCCCCAGGCTGTGGTCACTGCTGCCCTAAGAGGCAGAGCAGAGCATCACGGGGCTTGCTCTCCTGCTGTGCTCTCCTCTAGGCACTGCTACCAGCCATAAACACAGGATGTTTCTGGTCTAAACTTCCCCATCCTTATGTCTGAAGGTCCTGTACACTGTGCCATCAATCATCCACAGCAATATTAAGCTGTCCATTCACTTGAGGATCAAGTGTCTCAGCAAAAGCAGGAGCAGAGTCCAAACGCAGAGCATCCCCCATCCCTGATCTCATTACAGCCCAGCCACGTGCACAAACCCCTTTTCCCTGCAGGTCTCTCTTCCCACAGCACTGACCACAGCTCATAAATGAGTAAGTGCATGTATTCCTTAAATCAGGTTTGCGGTGAGGGAGACACTGAAGATGAAGTGGAGGATGGGGGGAGAAAACAAAACCAACACAAACAGTTCAAACACTGCAAAAGGCTCAGCAACATGTTAAGTCCTCCAAAGCCACAAACCCCTTGGTCCCTATCCGCCGGTCGGATTCACTAAGAGGTTTACTGCCAATGCCAGTGTGAAAGGCAGTGGTGCATGAGGACCCGGAATCCTCTGTTCTGCCTCCAATTATGTGCCAAGCAAAACTCAGGGAGAAAGAAAGCAACAAACACAAACCAACAAAAGCCCAACTAATCCACAGCCGTTCTTTAATCTTGTGCAGCTTATTAAAACCAAGAGGACAAGATAATCCACCCAGGCTGGCAACTCGGAGGCTGCTCATTCCCTCTCCAGAAGAAATCAGCTCCTGTTTTCTCCTGGGGGTCCCCAGAGGCTCAGGGAGCAGAAGACACTGGCAATATGCTGCAGAAGGGAAAAAAGGGAAGGAAGGTAATTATGGAAGAGGTTCAGATGGGAACACGTTTCTGCACATCTGCTGGGGGTGGCAGGATCGGTACACGCATCAGGAGCCGCTGGCTCCATACTCCTGCTCATCAGAGGACCGCACCGGAGAGGCAGGGACAGGGCTGTCAGTGGGATGGGCAGCTCCAGTGCTTTGGCCTCAACAGCCTAATGTGTAAAAGGGCTGAAAAGGAGGAAAAGGCTCTGCTTTGCAAGCTGCACAGCCAAAGATATCTGGGCTGGATGGGGCCCATAGAGGGAAAGAGCTGGTAAGGGTGGACCATTATGTGGGGTGCTTCCTCAGCACTCCTGTTGACATCCCTACTCTGTCACAGGCTCCCATAGGCCAAGGATGGAAGTGGTTCAAAGGGACACACATACCCAGTGGGACAGCATGGCATGACCCCAAGTGCTGGGAGGGAGCAGGAACCAGGAGCAGAAACAAACCTGGTGGAGCAAAAGTGCCAAAGGCTCTGCTTCCCTCCGGAAAGGTGGGAAAGGGAAGGTGGCAAGGCAGCAACGCCTTCACTAACGTGATGGATGGATGAAGATGTATGACAAGATGGAATAAGGTCATCCGGGTCCACCACCACTTGGATAAAAGAAGCAGTTCTATGAGGAGAGTGCTGAAAGTCCTCCCTGGAGCAGCAGGAATGGGTTTGGACGGACACTGAGATTTCTGTTCATGCTCTTAACAGAGAGAAACTACAGAAAATCCTCATGCTGGGAGATTAATTCCCAGAAGGAATTCCCAAATTTCCCCTCCAGAAAGAGCCCTAAACTAAACTAAAACAACCCTGCAACATTCACTCACACATCCTATCTGTAGCGGTTAAAGACTGGAACACCAACTGTAGATGCATCACTAAGACATGATAGTGTTTGAGACTCGATGTTGGTGAGTGATAAGGACACTGTGGAAGAGCTGGAACTGGAAAATAACCTTGGATAGAGTGATTGATTTAAAACTTGTGCCTTATTTTGACTTACTTTAAACAGAACAGATAAATAAAGGACAGCAGGGTGCTGCCTGAATGTTCCAAAAGGGAAAACCCGGCCTTGGATATGAAAGGGAGGTTCAAATGTCTTTGAACCAAAGGCAAAACTCCCTGGAGATTGCACCCAAAACATGCAAAATATACTGAAGAAGCAGCTCTGAAGCAGCTCCTAAGTTGCTAGAATGAGTGGAGTGATGGGGACAAAAGGAATGAGAACATAGAAAGGGGAATGATTAAGCAGCAAAACCAGCAGTTTTTTAGGGGCTTGGAAATGAAAGGGATGGAATGAGAAATGCCAGAAGTCAAACCGAGTTAGAGCTGGGAACAATATTAAAACAAACAGTGAGAGGTTCTCTGGCCGTTCAAACATAGAGATAATAAAGAGAACAAGCGGTGTAGTGATGCAGGCTGGGGGAAGAGAGTACACACACAATCTTGGTGAGGTCCCAAGGCTAAATGAATCCTTCTCTGCAGCTCTGGACAGGGACAATAAACATGAACTGAGCTGGGTAGCCAATATGGAAAATGCACTTCTCACAGCTGAGGTGGAAGTGAGGATCCAAGATCTTCCTGTGATCAAGTCATAGGGCTGGGAGATCACAGCTGTGATTCCTGGAGGAGCTACCCCATGGAATGACAGGACTTGGAGCAAGGGCTTTGATAAATCCACCTATAAGGACATGGAGAATATAAAATGCAGCACCTATAAGTAAGAGGGATGAAAAAGCAATCTGAGCATCTACCAACCCAGTGCACCAGGGATGAAGTAAAGACTGGGGAGGGCTGTGAAAGATGGGGATGCCAGCCTATCCCACCTGGGATTGTTATTTGTGTTTCAATTTTAGTGTTAAGAACTGATCTAGACAAAGGAAAACACCAGGTTTTTGTGAATTGTTTCATGCAGTGCCATGATGGGAAGGGATTTATCATGGTGACGAGGATGAGGCTTAGCCCAGGCAATGTGGAGGCAGGCTAGGACGTTGTGGAGGGACAGCTGTGGACAGAGAGGGACAGGGATAGTTCAGCAAGTGGAGTTCCCTGCAGAGTGGTCTCAGGACTTGTCCTAGTCAGCAATTCCCCTAATGAGCTCATCCATGAGAAGCAGGAGAAAAGCAGGGACTGAGGATATCGCGCTGGAAGCACAGCTGGAGGATCAGCACAGCGGGATGCCGCAATCCCCGAAACAAACCCGGCAAATGGGGAATCCATAAACTGAAAACGACTGAAGAGGAAGAGCCCCTGCTTGTAGGAGGCAATTACGATCTGATTAGCGAGATACAGCCACAGATTTGATGAGAAGGTGTGTGCAGGGGAGAGGCTACAGCAATTCACACCCAATTCACGGGATAAACGGGTCATCCGCTCCCGAAAGGAGCAAGAGATGCAAAGAAAGGCAGCCGGGATAACCGGTGATGGGAAATGGCCCAACAAGAGGGAGTTTATTTGGCTGAAGGGGATGTGATTGCTCTCTCCATCCCTAACTGTAAACAAGGGACATAGCAGTAGAAGTAGAAGGATGATATGGGTACTAAAACCACATAAACCAGCTAGAAACGTATCTGAGCTCAAACTGATGCTTCTCCGGAGCAGGGAGGCAGCTGGGGCAAACAGTGAGCAAAAAGAGGCAAGATTTTTCTGATGGTGCCTGCTAAGAGTAGGAAAGGGGTGTTATGAGGTGGTTCTCAGCTGGGGATTTATCCAGGTACAGGGCTTAATGCACCCACTGCTCTGAAAGGTGTCGAGGGATCCTGAGCCACCAGGAATTGCCAAGACCCGGGTTTAAATCTCTGCTGCTGAAATGCAACCGCTTATTCAGTGCAGTTCCAGCTGAGCAACTGTGTGAAACGGTGCTCCAAGACTCAGGAGTCTCCCAGGGAGCAGGGAAAACCACACATACTCTGTCTGGAGCTGCTTCTCTTCCCACACTTGTGTCCCTCTCATCCCTGCTCACCACCATCAGTATCCATATCCGAGCAGCCCAGCTCGGAGCCATGCAGCTCATCACAATGTGGAGACATCACCTCTGGGCATTCAAGCATGAGGAGGGGTCTCAGGGAGTCAGAGGGGACTTTGGCCACACAACACACACCTCTGTGCCCCTCTTGGCAAGCAGGGAATCCTGTTTCATGCTACAGTTTAGACATGCCCAAGAAATACCAGCTCGGAGCAGATGCTCTCAGAGCCACTCAGGACTTCCACAATAACAGAAGCTCATCTGGAATGAAAGAAACCGGAGCCATCTCCATCCTAACCAAATGAGAAGGTGGCAGCATACTCGATGGTCCCCAGGGAGCAAAGAACTCAACATGCACCATGGGGAACAGCCGCTGCTTGGGAGATCCAGGTATCCCAATGTCAGGGTATATTTTATGAGCTCAATGCACTGTTTTCTTGCAACAACCCTGCAAAAAAGAGCCTGCTCTCCATTTTGGGGGGAATTTTGCTTCTTTTACTCCACATTATTTGTACCATCAGCCCAATGATACTGGTGAAAGCCTCCAGACCAAAGCCTGGGCATAAACAAGGAACACTGCAAGTTCCTCCCTGCCAGCAGCATCCACAACATAGCATACAAATGCCAAAGCACCACGAAAGAGCAAACCTGAGCGGACTTAATCCTCCTCCAGCTGCTCAGATCCCTGTTGCTCATCTCTTGCTGCTCAGTTTGGCAGCGGGGCTGAGCCAAGAGGGAAGCCTGGGTGCTGGGAGCAGGGAAGGATGCTCTGCAGTGGCAGTGTGGCTCTTCTGCCTGCAGGCATTTCCATGCCACTGGTAAAGAAGTGGATGGGAGCAGTCAGAGTGGCTGATATACAGCAGTTTAGCAATACAACTTCCCACTTCTCTGAGCCCATAGCTTGGTATAAGAGCAAGCAGTTCAGTCCCCAGCACTGTGACTCCTAAGGCAACCAGCAAGGCGAGTACAGCAGGCATTTATCTGCCCCTTGTCCAAAGGAGACACGTTTCCACCTTCCTCCGGTTCAGCAGGTCTCAGGAGCCTAAACCACAACAGAGAAGAGCCAAGCAAGCTGCACGGGACGCTGTGGACACATGCCCAGTGCTGCTACAGCCCACCCCATAGCACTTGCACACCCATTGCACAGACCAGCTCCCATCACTTTGCTCAGTGCCACGCACACTGCCATCCCTCCCCATCCCCATCCTCCTGCATCCCCCATGGGATAGGGGATGGGACCAGGTTGCCCTGTCCCAGCTATAAGTGGGCACTTGGTGGTCCCTATGGGGATCTCATCCCCCTCACTGCCCACATTCCCTCCCCTTCCCCTGTCCTTCCCTGCTTGTTGCACGAAGGGCGCGCTTGACCTCAATCTGTCTGCTCGGATTAGAGTCCGGAGCTGCTGCTCCCCACGGAGCACAGAGCCCCCCCAGGGCTGCGGGGACACGTCTGCCACGGTGGGTTACTCACGGGGGGCTTCATGCTGCAGTCATAGGGGACACCGAGGTGGGAAGGGGCAGTGATGGATGCGCATCACAGGGGACACCGAGGTGGGAAGGGGCAGTGATGGATGCGCTGCACTGGAGACACTGGTCCTGGCTGCAAGGGGGCAGAGGCTGTGTCCTGTTAAGCTGAGCTTGCTTGGGAAGTGGAGGATGAAGAGAAAGGGTTAAGAGGTAAAGGAGTGGGGACTTATAATAAGTAGAGGTGGCTGCGTGGAGCCCCAGCTGCAGGAACATGGGTCCTCTGGGTTTGCAGAAGTGTTTCTTTGGAGTGCTCCAGAGACACCTACAAGTAAGGAGAATAAATAGGTAAGTACATAAAATGCAGCAGGGCCCAGCCTTTGGCCCAAGGCAAGTGTCACTGCCTGGCTCAATACAGCTGCACTCAGATCCCTGCTCCCAAACTCAGTGATCTCACCCACACTGCTCTCTGGGAGCTGCTGCTGGCCCATGGTATCCCAAAACCAGAGCCTGGACAGGAGATGAGCTCCTACAGGAGCTCCTTTGACCTTCATTACATCCTGCCCCATCCCACCAGCACCTTCTGCTCAGGCTGAGCCCAGCATCGCGGCAGAGATTAACTCAAAGGAAGGACCAGAGCGAGGGGTAAGGTGCCCTTCATCCCCAACTGGACACAAAGAGCAGAGGTGTTGCACAAGGAGCTGCTATGGGGGGGAAGCAGAAGGATGACAGCTCCAGTGACACCCCTCACATGCACACAGCCCAGCAGACCGGTCAGGAGGGGAGGGCAGCAAGCCCTGGAGGCCTCTGTTGTGTTGGCTGAGGATGACAGGCCAAGTCTGACAGCTCTGCACGCTGTCACCATCTATTGCATTGCGTTCCCTGAAGGACAATGGGGCAAACGCAACACCAAGTGGGCTACCAGAGAGCCTGGCATGGGCAAGAACTGTGCCCTCTGCAAGACAAGCATCTCCTCTCTTTCTACCACAAACGCCAGCAGTATTACCCCTGGTCAGAGGACAGATCTGCTGGCAGCATCCAACCCATCACAGGCTGCATCAATACCTGAGCTTTGAAGGGACCACATTCAGAAGGTTCAGCATCGCAGTGGCCAATGTCCTGGGGACATGAAGCTTCACTGCAGCGGCACATCCTGCACCACAACAGCCTGTTAACACCCCAGTGCTGGGCTGGACAGCAGCATTCAACCCCTGACCAAGCCCAGCACTTGGTGCCTATGGGGCTCATGGTGTGGGCAGGATTCCACTTACTCTGCAGCTGAGAACTGCACATTCAGCTTCTGAAATGCCTCAAAATCTCAAGTGCTCAGCCCTGGTGAGGACGAGAGGTATCGCTGCTGAGGGAGAAGCTCTGCTAAGTCCCAGCAGTTTAATCCATGCACAGAACCTTCATGCACTAGGTGGAAATCCAGCTGGAAACCCCATCCAGGCTGGAGATGTGATGAGTCTGGCAGGGTTAGGAGAATCCATGCTTCACCCATTCCCTGCTCACCTCCAAGGGAAGAACGCACCCCCCGCACCGAAGTTACTGCTCTGCAAGGGAGAAAACCCATCACAACCACAGATGGACACAGCTCCATGCTGCCCAGCCTGTCTGCTCCATCCCCATGCCCACTGACATCCCGCCAGCAGCTGGGGTGACACGATGGTGACATGACAGAGGCCTGGCTGCATCTTCATGCTGGAGTTCAGCCTTGCCATGATGTCCTGGGGCATCAGCAGCGAGGAGAGCGGAGCATCCCTCCGGGTGCCCTGATGGCTGTTCTGGCTGTGCTCTCATCCCTTTGCACCCACAACCCCAAGACCCAAAAGCTTCCTCTCATTTCAGCCCAGTGACAAGGAACACAAGCTGGCAGGATGCGGGAAGGGGTCAGATGCCAGTGTGGAGAGCCCTCCGAGTGAGACGCACAAACAACCCACATCACCGCTTCCCATGGATGTCACAGTAAGTAGCACAAGCTGTAGCTGCAGGAAAAACATCCAATAGACACCAATTAAATGCATGACTTGACTGCCTGTGCCACGGCAGCAGTGGTGGCTTGCTGGTGGCAGCAGAGTGTCACTGGTCATTGCTGACACTGCTGAGCTGCTGCTCCTCGCAGGGGATGCCAAGGACGGTCAGTCTCAGCAGTGTGAGATGTGCCTGCATGCCAGTGAGCAGATCACCAAGCACACCATAAAGTCACACATGTCCTGCCCTAAAAACCAAGGCATCATCACTTTTCTGTGAGCCCAAATCTCTCTGGAGCATTAACAGTGGGTGGACCCCATGGAAAATATCTCATTTAGGCTGTCCAACATCTGGGCTAGCACAGGCAGGGATGTGTCTGCTATTGCTAAGCAGGATGTTACAGCCGGGGCCAGCCCAGCAAAGGTCCTGCCGCATCCCTTGACATGACAGAGATCAGGATCATCCCATGCCAGAGGCATCCGGAACAGCTGCTGGGTGGTAACGTGGGACAGCCAAGAGAATCCCACATCCATCTCCAAGCCACAGCTTTTCCTTGCCTACCCGCAGTGATGCCGCTGCCATTAGACTTAGGCAGCCCAAAGATGAACTCAAAGAGTTGTGCTGGTGTGATAGCCACAACAGCACCATGCTGTGCTGGGCAGCCAGGCCACAGCATCCCCAGCAGCAATCACTTCCAAACCCAGCCTGGGATGCTGGGAACCAGGCACTGGGTACCACACCACAGGCATCTGCATCACGCTACAGTGGGTGCTCTGAGTCCTTGTATTCTCCATAGCACTGATGTCTGCTCCCCTGCAGCCTCCTGGTGTGCCCCCAACATTGCAGCCAGGCCCCTTGGACAGGAGCATTTAGCACATCACAGCTGCAAGAAACATGCTCTTATTTAAGCTGCAGCCACTAGAGGGTAATCCAGCCCTCCGAGTTAGATCAGCTCCTTGCTTTGATGCAGTGGGCAGCAGGTAAGTGCCTGAGCCCCAGCAACTAATCACCAGGTGCCTATCGACAGCCCCTGCCTAAATCAGCATCCATGGCTAGCCAGAGAGCCCTTCTGGGTACCACTGAGCTGCTGGACCAGGAGAAGGCACCCGGACCCATCACCATGCACTGGGATGCAGTTGTGACTCTTTCTTCCCGTTGGATGCTGCCGCTTCTCCAGCTGATTAAGACTAGCGCAAAATAATAACACTAATAATGAAATAACATTTTAAACCCCCACCATAACCCTGAAATCTTCATTAATTATGAATTTTGCATGGCAACCGTTACTAAGAGAGTCTCCTCTGAAACTGATGTTCAAAGAACTTTACATCAGATCTTCAAACAGCTGAGAAGGTTCAAGCTACAAAGTCGAAGCATCTGTTGCTTTCCATGCATTTTTCAGTGGGGAGATCAGAGAGGAGAAGAAAAGTGTACAAAATAATCCTGGTTCTGCTTTATTATTTAAATACAATGACAGCCCATGATATACACTCTGCCCAGAGAGGAGGAAAGCAGAAATGAAGGCACAGGGTTACACGGCTCTACCTACTGGAGCCAAAAATATAATGTGCTGCCATTTGCTTTAAATTTAGCCCTTCTGGGAAATGCTGCATTAACAGCCCTGGGGGATGAAGTCTAAAACAGGCAAAGAAGGGCAACTTTGCAGCAGAAACAATGAGCTGACAGTCACAGCCCTCCTCCCACTGCCATGCGAAGCCTGGCTATGGTGAGAGCATCAGCAGGCAAGGGAATGGGGTGCACCTCCCACATGATTCCACTCCCTTCATCCCAGCCAGCGAGCAGAAAGGGGTGTCCTCTGTGCCTGTGGGGAGGACTGAGCAGGCTTTTAGGGCTGGCTCCTAAAAACTGCCTTTAAACACACTTCCTGCACCCAGCTTTTTGTCCCAAGGGATGGTAGGGATCTATAGACCGGCGCCTCTTCCCACCCGAGCAGCTCCCATCCAATGAGGACTCCACCAGACCCTCCATATACTAGACTTTTCATACGAAAAAGAATGCCATCTCTTCACCCAAACCTGACTTCTTCAAGGAATAAACCAATAACCAACATTCCCAACAGTTTTCAAGGCTTTGCAAAATATTGGGTGTCCCGTAGGATCAGTATCACCTTTCAGTGTAATGCTGACAGCTTTTGTTCAACAGGGAGAGATTTCCAGCAGCATTTGGATGGAAGACCTCAACTCAACACACACCACAGCAACCCATAGCCGAAGTACCCTCAGGAATGTGATCCAGAGGTTGGCAGATCCCTGCACTTGTGGTGTTTCAACTGCTTTCCCTGGAGCCTCGAGCATCACTGCATTGGAAGAGCAATACCTGAGGAGAGGTTTGCCAGCAGAAAGCCTTTCTTTCAGTGGGAAACCTCACTTCAGCTTTCAAACCATGGGATTTGGGTGTCTGCTGCTCCTTTGAGGGCTAATGCTGGGTTGGAAGAAACCTGGTCTGCCACAGGTAGGCTCATCTAATGCCAGGAACCAAGCCCAGTTAGCAAACTTCAGATGAAGGATATCTGGGAATGGCTTCTTGGGTCAGTGTGCCAAATCACTGCTGTCATAGGCAGGGATGTATTATCCCTTAAGACACACAAAACACATAAAAGGGGGCCTATAGGGACGCTGGGGATGGACTCTTCATTAGAGACTGTAGTGATAGGACAAGGGGTAACGGGTTCAAACTGAAACAGGGGAAGTTTAGATTGAA
>JANHGB010013742.1:14054-31766 GCA_026283785.1 Coracopsis vasa | reverse complement strand
GCAGATACTAAATTAACATTTTTCTTCATAAAGAAATCTATTGTCTGGATGAACACACAAAGTCATGCTTCCATCAGATAAACCAGCATTCTGTATTCATAAATGTAAATGTTAAAATGTATAGATACTTTTTTTTAAATCCCAAACTGGTAGATTAATGTTTCTTCTTTATAGTTAGGTCAGTAAATAACTGGTTAGTTACTTTTCCTGAGACTACAAAAGGTGAAGGATTATGCCATTT
Organism: Coracopsis vasa; assembly: GCA_026283785.1. Taxonomy (NCBI): domain Eukaryota; kingdom Metazoa; phylum Chordata; class Aves; order Psittaciformes; family Psittacidae; genus Coracopsis; species Coracopsis vasa. Next base: position 31,525 of record JANHGB010013742.1, on the reverse strand, counting down.
TTATTTTTAACAGCCCTCAGGAATAATGTGTCTCTAATCTTCCTACTTGGAGGGCTTTATGTTTTCTATTTGTTTGCAAACATATCATGAAAGAGTGCAATTATAAAGCTTAACTTTGTTGTAATTTTGTATCTTAGATTTTACTCCATAGAACTGTTGAACTCCTAGTTACCCATTTCAGTGCAGTAAACCAATTTATTCTCCATTTAAAATAAAAATTCTTGCTTTGTAGTTGACACTTATAGTGGCCATTAGACATTAATATTTCATGTTTTAGTAGTTCAGTCTAACTGGTATGTATTTTTATTCATTTGAATAAAAGTTACAAACGTATTTATAAAATACTTCTAAGAAAAAAAACTCAAACCAAAACCTAAACTTTCAGTTTATCAAGAAAACATTAGGTCTTGTAAAAATAGCTTTATTCCTCAATAGATTCTACTGTATGCTTTAAAACTTTAGAAATGATACAGGGCTGTTTTGTTTTGTCTTGGGGGGGCTTTTTTAGCAAGCATTTCATTCATATAAACTAAGCACTTTGTTCTATATGTTCTAAATTCCAGCAATGAGATAAATAGATTGCTGCATTGGATGGAACATAATTATTGAATTTTGGCAGAACTTCAGTGAACTCTGCCATAAAAGATTAATGTGCATAGTGCGCTCTTAGATTCTAAAGTAACAGAGTAAGATAAGGGGAGTGCATAAGAGGCTTCAACCTTTGTGGTTTAGAGAAAATAGAAAACAATGGGCAAATGTTAACTTTTGGTATAAACCGCTAATGATAATGTTTTGTCATTTGGGTGATAAAAACTACAGGAGGAGACAAGAAAATCCAATTTAACACAAATTCTCTCTATTACTATCTTGCTCTGCTTCCCATTTTTCTATATTAGAATACCCACGATTGCTCTGTATTCTTATGGAAAAGAGAACATAGCAGGCAGACTACTCGCAGTACCCAGTAATGTAATGTGCTAATGAGATCCCTCCATATCAGCATGTTGTATGTGGTTTTCCACTACAATTATGATTTTGGTTTGTGATTACACTACAGTGATTTCAGAATACAAGTAAAATTGCCCTGGCTGGATGAAGGCTACATGTAGTCATAGTAGTGTTCATTATTACTCCCTCTCTCTTCTTTCTTTAAGAAACCTTGATAGTTTAAAACATTTGCTTCAATTGACAAATTGTGGTTATAATCGCAAAATCATATTCCTCTTGGCTTTTAAATAATTACTGAGCCCAAATAATGTCTTTAATTGAGAACAAAAATGCATTGTCCTGCCCATCAAGCTCCTTTGGCAGGACCAATAGGACTGCAAAGACTTTTTAGTATTTTTAGTCAGTTCACCGTAGGAGAGAATGGGCACGACATCAACCCTGCTCTGGGGAAAACGGCTGCAGCTTTATCAGCAGTACCCTGCTCCCGAGAGTAATCCTTCTGCTTGCCTGGCCTCCCTGGCCCCCTGTAGCTAAACCCAGGTGTTTTCCCTTCTGCAGATGTGTGCAGCCCTAAGCACCAGCCTCTGGTCCTGGAGCTGATCTCTAATGAGTCTCAGGGACAGCGACATGATGGGCAGGCTCCGCCGTGGCTGCAAGCATGAGGTCTGCCTGACTGGCAGTTATGGGGGTACGTCTCCAGTGCACTCAAAATGCCTGGAATCAGGGCGAGTTAGGCAGGGAGGATGTATCCACAGTGGTTTATTTTCTCTGTCTGTTTGCTCCTTGCTTCCACACTGTTACCCTGCTGCTAAGGCTGAGTGTGTTCAGCTCAGTGTTTTAAAATGGCAGGTATCCAGGATCTCAGATATATTTCATGACTTCAAAGACATTTCTGCTCTCCTTCCCTGTCACATCCTTAAGCTCATGATGACAGCATTACGAGTGGCATAGTTAAAGAGGTATAAGGGTAAGGGGCTGAGCTAGGGCCTGTTGCAATCAGCAGAGAGAATCCCCTTGACTTTGCAGCTCTTTGGATCCAGCACACTGTGACCTGGCTGCTTCGGGGTGCCAAAAGCTGCCTCTTCCCCCTTAGTTCCTAACAGAACCAGCATGACTGGCATTGCCGTCTTTCTCAAGAAGCTTCATTGTTTTCATTGGCACTCCTCAAAGAGGAAGGTTTACTGAGTAAAAGGCTTGAACATGCCTTCCTTGTGTTGTAAAAAAGAAGACACCACAGTGCTTATTTTGCTCATTTGCAGTCTTTTCCCTCATCCTTCTCCCCTTCTAAAAATTACTCGTGTCTGACCTTGATTATATCAATTTGTATCACCATTTCAAGCAGAGTTCGGAAACCTGTCTTCTAGTGTATCTGTTATTTAAATGCTTCATTAGATAACACATGTCCAAGATGAAATTAATTTATATTCTAGGTCCATTATTTTGATGATTAGACATAATTTTCTTTCAGTAAGTTTGATTTCAGAATGCCTCCGCCTTCAAACAAAAAAGCATGTTTTTATCTTTTGTAGAGTACCATAGAGTGCTTCAGTCTTTGTCTGCTCTGTGAGTGTATTTAGTTGGAACATCTTTAACAAGTTATATTCAGAGTGTGACTGGATTTCAAAGTAGACCACGATCCTTTTTTTCTTTCCTAGTTTTAAGCAATTCACAGAAATGCACATATTTATTTTTTTTTTAGTAATCTAAAATTATTACCACAGATAACAAAAGAGAAGGGGCAGGAATATTATGCCTTCTTTGCATTGATAATAAAGGTGTCTGTAATGTTTAATCAGGTTATGCATTTACAACAGCAGCATTATGGACTGTTAGCATATTCAGTATCTTAAAATATTACGAAGATTTTTGCAAAAGTTGTTTATACAACCCAGTGAACACCCTCTACATTGTTCTAATGCATAGTAGTTGGGTGAACGTTTAAAATGACTACCAGGTGTCATACAGGAAGCTCTGAGGTGACAAAAAAAGGTGCAAAGCAAATATTGTTGTTCTCTCTCTGCTGACCCGGAGAGTCCTGCCTGCCACAGAAGCAGCGGCTTTCCTGGATGGTGTAAGACAGCAGCATGGGACACTTCCATGCCTTGGTGTGGCTGTGCGTAGCAACGAGGGAGAGCAGTGGGAGGGCAGGAGCAAAGCCAAGGTACTTGCAACCGTACAGATCAGTTGTTGTTCTGCTTGGTAGAGAGGGAATGTAGCGGCTCTCTTGGGATCCCAGGCTGAGGTCTGCTTTGAGTCTTTCTCATAGACGACAAATTTCATTCAGCTGCAATCACAGAGCCCTTGGTAGCATGCAGCGAAGTTATATGGGCAACGCACTGGGAGAAGGCTCAGTCTTGTGAGCAATCCTCTGTGGCTTCATGAGTTACTGCAAAACTTAAGTCTTGAATTAAAGGTAGAAAATACAAGACAGGTGAATGTGGTTTTTTAGATGTATAACAGTGTGGAAGCTTTTCTTAAAAGCGTAGTAACTGATAAGCAGATTAAATTGTGCTGAAGTGATATTGGGTTTTTTTATTTTTAGTTATCTGCACATTATGCAGGTCAGCATAGCAAATTATCCTAAAATATAGTCTGTAAAATGATGTACTTTACATTTTGCCAAGTTACGTGTACTGGTGTCCATGTCTGGCGAGTCTTCCTGGGCATGCCAGGTCTCCCAGAGGCTGAGCATTATAAATGCTTTTTCCTTTTCCACTGTGATCTTTGCGTGTCAGCATTACACTCTTCCAAAATATTGAAAAAGTGTTGTAAATAGGAAAAAGATTCCAGAGGGATCTGAAACAACTTTTTTTTTAGGTTGAAAATGAAGTTTGGTTTGAAATGAGGAACAGTGATGCAAAAAACATTTGGAGGGTAAGGGAAGAAGGGGGAGAGTAGGGGAAGAAGGTTAAGTTTAGAAAACCCAACCTAGTCCAGTAACTCACAATGTTTGCAACTTATGAAAATATTTATGACAGAAGTGAAATACTACTGTTAGGCTGACAGAGCATAGTTGACATTGCTTTTTGTAATCTCTGAGCATGCCTGAAGAAGCAGAGTATTTGACTATAATACTCCTCATTAACAGTAGGAAACAAACAAATATTTAAAAGGAATTCCAACTACTGACAAGGTATCTCATTTGGGGGTATGCATTAGTTTGAAAAATTCCAATTCCCAGACTGGTAATCATGATTGTTAATGCATATCTTTTATGACTTTCAGAGCAAGAGAAGCCAACTTCAGGAGCATGCATATTGTGATATCCTCAGCGGTAAGTACCCTAACTGCAATCAAGTTTATTACATTTTTGTAGAGTAGAGGCCTTTTCAAGACCACACTTGCTGCAGCTTAGTCACACAACAGCTTCAAATGTCATTCTGGAATAATAGGGTAGTAATGTGATATACTCTATAATGAAAATCAGTGTAAAGCACAGGTGGTTGCTAGCATTTGTGTGGTCAGATATAAAAGCTTCACTATGGGTACAAGCTACTGCTTTCCCACTTGAGGGAAGTATAATTAAGAGTGGTTTCCAGATGTGCTGGCACACATCTGCCATTTTTGAAGGTGAATTTTACAAATACAAACTGAACTGTGTTGCATTCATCATTATAAAGCCGTTGATGGTTTTTCAGGTAATAAAGAGGTTGAAAGCATCAACACCCCTGCTGTAAAACTGAGGTGTCTTTATACAACAGACAGTAGCATTTTATGTTCACATTGTTTTCTTAGGAATTTCTCTGAGTGGTTCATAATGGGGCTGTGGCAAATATGCAAAATATATCTGGACAAAAATTAACATTTATTTCATGAAAATGAGAGGTGATTCCTTTCTAGTGATTTTATTTGCTATCAGATAGATGCAGCAAGTTTGGGCTTTTTCATTTGTTTTTATGTGTTCAGTGCAGTGAAATAAACACCACCCTTAAACATTAGACTTCAGTTCCTTTATTTATATTTTCAAGATATATAAATAGTCAGAAAACAAGAAAAATATAATGTGCTGAAAATTTACCTTTAATTTGTCACAGAACAGAAAACAGAAGAAACTTTGTATTTAAAGGCTTACATAATGCATCATTAGTTGTACTATCTAGAAAAAAATAAATTAGCACTAAATTCAGGCTTTAAAATATTTTTGAGAGGAGATTACGGGTATTTTGATTTAGATTAAAATAAATAATAGATTTTCTAAATAGAGATTTTTAGGACAAAATCTTTGTCCTCATACCCACTTGATTTCATTAGAACTAGTATTTCCCTGGAAATCTTTTTATTAAAATAAAATTCCTGTTTCAGAAGAGAGGTTTTGCAACTCCTGGAGTTTTAGTTACTGCTGCTACGTGGAAGAAGCACAAAGGAAGAATGCTGTGCCTGCCATTTTAGTGACGCTTCTTCTAGCACTGCACCAGTTACTGATACCTATGTCTTCCAGTTAATTTTGAAAAAAAGAAAATAAGAAAGCAAGGATGAAACTTACTAGCCCGAGTGTCTTGGACTATTGACCAGACTGCTGACTAATAAGAGAAACTTTATAAGATACTGTGTGTAATACTGCCCAGCCTTTGCATATACTTCCTTTACTTCCGCAGTGTTCCTTCTCAAGTGAGAGTCTAATCCTTAACATTTTATTTTAGGTGAATATTGACACTCGGTAAATCAATTTTTTTCCGGATGTTTCCTCTTAGTTGGATTTTTCCCTCATAGTTGTTGTCTTTTCCACTTAAATCTCTCTTTCTTGACTAAGCAGAAGCGAAACCTTTTGAAGTGTGTGGATATTGGAATACTTTGCAGAAGATTGAATTAGAAAAACAGCTCCTCAGATCAAATATTTTTTAATCTAAAACCTAACATGTAATCCATCCATACATAAACTTTTGAATTAAATTCTGTATGAAATGTAACCTTTTACAAAGTCATTGCCAGATTCAGTGAGGGATTCAAAATGCAGCCTTGGTAGAAAAGGTAGCAAACTGTCCTACGTGTTCTTTTCTGTGTTAACATGGTAATTCAGTAAGGTCCTAGTGCTGGTAAATGAGAATGTTCTAGCTTGAACATTTTCACATTTCTGAGACAGACGGTCCAGATCAGCACATGGCATCTGATCTGTGCCTGAGACACCTTAAGGATACAATGAAACAGATGGAAATCAATAAGCAGGATATTAAGAGCTTCATAGGGAAAATGCTGATTTCAGCAATATTGCCTGCTAGTACAGAAGACCATTTTTTTTAATGTTGCAATGACTAGGTACATTAGAAATGTTCTGTCTTGATATAAATACTTAAAAATTCCGCTATCAGTGAGTGTTTTACAAGTATTTATTTGCTAACACATGGACATACATTTAATATTAAATCACGTTTATACCACTTTTTGCCCAGAAGGTAGGAATTTAGCACCCAACTGTTCTAAGCCTGTTTGTTTGCTTTCGGTCTTGGTTTTTTGTTGGGGTTCTTTTTTTGTTGTTTTTTTCTCTTTTTTTTCTTTTTTTTGTGAAAAAATGCTGTTTGACATCAAACTTAGAAATGTCTACAGAAATACAGTCTCTACCTCTACCAGACACTGAGTGCAATTTTATAAGAGGCCAGCGAGTGGATGACTGTGAGTGGATAAACTGTTATGTACAATTGCTGCTATTTATTGGCAATTCTGCAAGGCCGTCCTTTTCTGAACATCCATATCCTTGGTTTTGGTAGTATTCCAGAGTTCAAGTGCAACGCACCTATTTCACCCAGAAAAAAACTTGAAACTCCCTGCTTTATATTGTATTTTATCCTTCTTTGGAACATTCTGTGATGAATATTTTTTATGCTGGGCCTTGAGTTGTTGATTTTAATACTTTCTTGTAAATCACCATCATTGCAAGCATTTCTTATGTCTTCCAGATACCTGTTCTTCACCTGAAGTTAAAGACTTCTCCCTGTAGCTTCACAATTAATAGCTATAAGAAAATAGTCTATGAAGTTAGAAGTAATTGACTAATGCCTTGGGAAAAGTAAGAAACAGAAGAAGGAGGACTTAAATGTTAAGACTATTTAAAAAATATATATCCCTAATGATGAAAAAATTCAGGGAAGGGAGAGAAAGATGCATTCAAAATATTTCTGAGAAAATATTGTTCAAAAATTTTCATGAAATGACTTTACAGAACTTGAAGATGGATCAGAAATAATAATCGTATGTCAAGAATTTTTTTAAGTTTCAGAACTTTCTTCTCTCTGAAATAGTAAATAAAAGATACTAATTTTATAAATAAAGGTCAGGGGGAAGGCGAATCAGAGGAAAACATAATTTTGAATTTTAAGTCAGAACTTTGAATTCTTGAAAATATCTAAATGGCATAATGAAGAAATTTCCAAACACTCTCTGCTTTTTTAAATGGCAAATGAATTGACACCTTTCCTTGCAACTAACTTTGCTTTTAATGAACCAGCTTTTTCTGAGCAAAAATTGTCTAAAATATTTCCTGCTAACTGTATCATGTAACAGACATTATATATTTTATACTTCTTTAATCTTTGTGCTTGTGGTTTTTTACATTAACAAATTATCAGTTTAAGCCATCAGTTTTCCTGTTCCTTCTCAGAGAAAATAAGGTCGATGATAGCAGAAATATATGGAAAACCTAGTTCAAAGGTTTTGATTGTGGATAAGCCTCAAATAATCATGCAAATAAGTCCACTGAAACCACCAATACTTGTGTGTTTATTTATTTACTCAAGGTCAGTATGTGTTACACCAGAATAAATACACTTTAGATATAGAGACGTGCACATAGATCGCTGCACTGCAAATAAGCTTGTATACAGCCATGCAGTAAGTTTCTGCCCTGACTTTTCACCTCCATTAGGTTTTCCCCCCAGTGCCTGGGAAACCTGTGTGGTACACATCTGTAGCCAGAAAAACTACTAGCAGATAGCCAGGGTTCTTGGGAAACCAGAGGTGATCTCTGCAGAGGCCCCATATCCTACCATCCAGCCCCATGACTCCAGTAATTTGCTTTCTCCCAGCATCAGCCCTCCATTGAACTGAGCTGAAATCTCTTGGTATTTTGCTGTTTCCTAATATAATCCTGTTGATGATGTTTCACCATTGTTTAAAGAAGGTTTAAAGACACAGATCTTAATAGAGTTCTCATTCCATATATCATTATACCATTATACCATATCATATATCATTATACCATTACTTTTCAAATTTCTTATGGAGGAATATCTGCTCTCAGCCAGAATGTGGGCATTGTGCTTTCTAGTCTTCTGCAGGGCTTTCAGCTGTGGCAGTAGCACTGAAGATGAATATATCCCCTCTTCACCCATTTTGCTAAGACCTTCTCTGTATTGTTTGCTAATCAAATGCTTCAAAATTGAGATTATTTCTGATCAGTGCTGATTTAATTAATGAATTAATGCACAGAAGAGCAAGTATGTTCTTGATATTTACCATGTACATTTTTCCTGTGATGCAACTAAGGGAGCTTTTTATTTTGAGTTATCTAGGCTTCTTAGAAATGGCATCCAAGTTCAGATGATTAAAGGGATATTGTTTATCTCTGAGAAATGAGCTTTAGCCATTTAGGAACAGGACATGAGTTTCTCTCTCTGTCAGTAGTTCAGTTTAAATGAATGTCTGCACAGTAGTGTAGTTGCTGTTTATAGTCACTGCTTAGCTGTGAGTGTTTTGGTAGTCTGAAGTGTGATATCCTGCTTTGGGCAGTCTACAGCGAGAAGGAGGCAGAGTACAATGACATTAATAAGAGGTCTTGAAGATTTGATTTACAAGGAAAATTTGAATTAAGTGGAGTCATTAGCCAAGTGTGTTAGGAAAACCAAGAGTAACTGATACTGCCTTGCAGAAGCATGGTGGACTACGTGATCCCTTGTGTTCTCTTTAACCTATCTTCCAATTCCCCTCATCATTTCCCCCATTCTCCTATTACTTCATCTCCACCCACCCCCAATATATACAGGTTCTTAACATGTTAGGGAGAATTTGTGCACAGAGCTTCTTGTTATTAAGCTTGTAAGAAGTTGGTCAAAAAAATTTAACTTCTTTCATTATGATACTATTTCATGTCTGGCAAACTGATTTGTAAGGCAAGAGCTTACTTAGTGGATGACATTTGGGCAAAGGAGTCTCTTCAACCTTATCATGGCTCCTTTTTGCTGTTGTATTTCCTGGTACAGTGCCTGAATACCTGCATTCTTTCTGACATGAAGAGGAACAACTCTCTTGGAGGCTTTGTTCCAGGAGCAAATTCTGTACTCTCTGTTTTCTCCATCTGTAGGGCCATTGTTCCCAGAGGCATCTGAAATGAAAATTCAGTGGTAAAGCCTCACTTCAGTAAAGCTTAAATAAAGTGGAGTACTTACTAGTGAATTGTGGATAGATGAAAAAAGAAAATACAACCCAAAACCCCAAACCCTAATAAGTTATTTCAGCTTCAGGATGGCACCTTCCTAAATGGTTAAGAAAGTGCCTGTGGAAAGATCGTGTACTTATAGAGTAGCTAAATTAGGGCTTGAGCATTGTGATAATTTTGTTTGGATTTTTTCTGTAGCCTTTTCTTACCACTTACAGAAACAGACATGTACAATGCTGAGAATCTGCGTCTAATACTAAACAAATCCTTTTGCACTTACAAAGATGAGTACGTGGAGTCTGTGTTTTGCTAATGGATCGAGTAACACACGGTGAGTAAGCTTGAAGAACATGCAAATGACACTCGATAAAAAGTGGTAAACTGCAAAGTCTTGTTATGCTAGGTAGAGCTGCATTAGACTACATATCTTCCTTTAAAAGACGGTGGATACTGGATACTGACAAATGTATGAAATACCATCAATGTTAGGTAGGTAGATAGATAATTTCTTGTCAAAACTGTTCAAAGTTATGTTCAGATTCTCACCTTTCTTTGTGAGCTGAGGAGTTTGTAGGGCAGAATGTATCTCATAAGATGATGGAAAAGACCTGCCTGTTTCCTCTTGAGCAGCCAGGTATCTTATTTATTAAGCACTGACTGTTTGCCTCAACACTTTACAAAGTAAATTTATGGCCCCTGACTACCAGCAAGCTCTCAAACTGGAAAGTAAACAGGCTGGAGACACAACACACTGGACATCCAAACCAAGTCTGCTAGAGCAAATAGAAAACATCAACAAAAATAGATAGAGTAAGGGAGCGGAACGAATGTTGGAGATGTTTGTTGTCTTTGAAGAAAATGGAAATTCCAATTGTGTTGTTCTGCATACGAGTGAAAAAAGAAAATTGAACTGAGTGGAACACAGGAAAGTAAAACAAAAATATATTTCATGATGGAGTAAAAAGCATGTGGTCTGAAAATATAGCAAGGATGTGGGCAAAGTAAGGACTCTAGAAAGCAAATTTAGGTAGAAGCAGGTTTCCATAATACATCAAAAAATACTAGGAACTGTGAGGATACTGAGTAGATGATGTGCGCTAAAATTATATGAAATAGTGCTTTCAAAGGCATATGGAACTTTTTGCAGTTAAAGACTCATCTAGATAACATTTAGAGATGACCAACTGATCACCATGGTCCATATCTGGAGGTAGGTTTTGTAAAAATCATCTGGATGCAAGTTGACTGTAGAACCATACTATGGCAAGAAGAATCTTGGAAAATATATTTTCTAGTCAGTTACTGTTTATATTTAAGCAGTTTAATCCACCTGGGTAGTGTAGACTTTGAAAATCAACTCTTTTTTGGGTTTTTTTATCTTATCAGGTAGAAAAGTTTCTGTATCCTTGGGTTTGGTTAAAAAAAAAGTTAAAAAACCCTTCCAAAACCAAACCACAAATCTTTGCACACATTAGAAACAGCAAACTTCTCTTTCTGGAGTATTTATCCCGTCCACTTTTAAGTTGCAGAGGACAGCGTAGTTGCCCATTTTCTGCCATAAATTGATTTATCCCTTATCAGCCACAGTCTTGCATTTTTGGGTTCTTTTGCAGGTTTTAGACAATGCATTTGATGTTGTCTGTACCATGATCTTTTCTGGTGTGTGGCTGGTCTGATGAGGTGCTGAAGAACATCTATCAGAGCACCTCAAAGATGATAAACAAGGTCAAAATAATCATAGAGGCAATGTAGGAATTAGGCAGTATCTGACCTTTCTGTTGTCCTTCCGTGCTGAGCTTGTCTTTTACTCAAAGTATTATTCATCTTCTGAGCACAAAACGTCTGATTTTTTTGTTGTAAACAGTTATTTTATATTCCTTTTAAAAATTAATAAATTGGTGAGAAGAATTGTTATTGCCAAAAATCCCACAGAGGATCAGTATCAAAGGATTCAGAATTTAGAAATCTGAGCTTGCAGTGGGAATTGAAGGAAACTCCACAGAGTATTTCTACAATAGATGTCAGACTTGTGATGAGATTGTGGAAATCGAGGAGCAGAAAAAGAACAAATAGGGGTCTGTTGTGACCTGAAGTTATGAAAAAGGGAGGAGGAAGGTGGATAATCCTAGGTAAGATTTCAAAGTTTTCAGAGCATACCCAAATCAAATCTCTGTGTCTCTGACACTGTGCCTGTTACAAACAAGTGCAAGATTCCAGTTAAGAAGTATACGTTGAAAAATCTGTTTTAAGCTGAAATGATTTGGTTGAACGTGCTCATGAGTAATGGGACAGTAAGCAGTGAGGAATCTATGATGCAGTCTAGAACGTGAACTCATGTTTTTGTGGTAGCATGGGAGATGGCTGATGTACAGCAATCAGGCCGGAATAACTGACAGATGAAATTAGAAACAAGGCTGATGCTTTACTTCATCTGTAAGGTGACATTCCTGGAAAACAATATAGAACAAGAGTTTTGGTGCTGAGAATCCCAAATATCCTTTTAACCCAAATCTGTATTTAAATGTCAATATTGCTTGCACGTATACAATTTTTAAACTGTTCTGGAGTGAATCGTGTCATCTGAAAGAAATCTTCCAGCCAGACCAAAGTCACTTTCCTCTTTACACACAACATGGGTAATGAAGCACAACTGAGAATAGGAAAACCCAGCTTTCACTGGGAAATATAGGAAATACTTGAAAAAAGATTTACAAAATAGAAGGGGAAGCTTCAGGGCCCATTATGCTAGAATTACAATACTGGTTCAGCAGTTTTCTGTTTATTTTCCAGTCATGCACACTCCTTTCTGTTTTTCCTTTTTGATGGCTATGCATACTCAAAACCTCAGAGTTAAAACAAGAAAACAGACTGAGTTTTTTGTTCTGTTGATTCTGTAACAATTGATCTCTTCTCAGCAGTTTAACGTGATATTGTAAAAATTAGCAAAATGGACTATATGAGACTGTGGGCACCATACTATGGTGGAAAACGTACCAGTTCTCAGGATTTATTTACAACACATTATTTAAGAATACATTAAGAGAGAATAGCAGTCTTGTTATACAGATATCTTTTTGTTTATTTGCATCACTGATGGTGAAAAACTTCAGCCTTTACCCCAGAGAACACCAAAGTGGTGGCAAAGTGATTCTCATCACCTTATTAACAGCAAGCAAACAAAAATCCTAGCTGAAGCTTGGACAGACTTCAGCCTGAAATGAAGAATTCAGTTTTGAAATAAAAGCTTGCCCATAATTTTTCCATGAGATTTTTTCCCCTGTTTTTCTCTGTCACTTAATAGTTCAGCTACTGCACCTTCTTCTGTTATGTTTTTCCCTAAAGCTCTTCCTTCAAAAGGACAGGGCACTCAAAATACTGCAGTATAGATCTGTTGCACTGGAAAGCTGTACAGGTGTCTCACATGGGTTACTTCCATTGTTGGCTACTTAATTTTGAAATCCAGTTGTGAAGTTGCTTTTCTGGATTTTGAAACTCTCCAGTCGCTCACTGTAATACCACTTTGAGGAACCTCTGTTTTGTCCAAGCCACTTCTCTTTTCATCTTGATCAGTTCTTCTCAGCCCTATCCTATTACTCACTGCCAGTGTTTCCCCTGCTTCTGTCGTTGGAAACACAGAGTAACCTTTGCATCACGCATTCACTGGACACTTGTCCGCTTGTTTACTTGTTGCTTTTGTAAAGCTTTTGCTAATACTGGTTATGAGCTGTGATGTTAAAAAAAAAATAAAAATCATATCATAAGCTTCTTCTGTTTAAATAAGTTATTCCAAATTTATATTTATGCAGGTGATTCAATTATATGCTTGTGGGGGTTTTTTACAGTGCAGAGCTTTAACTCATCTGAGTGTACTTTTACCCATGGAGCACAGTATTTCCTAACATTTGGCATTACTTCTTTTCTCTTTCAGTTCAGTCGTAGCTTCTGAAGAATTTCCTGTCATTTCTAGGATAGAGTCCACTTACCGTGCCTTCAGTAAAGACAGAAGCAGAAATTAATAATCATTCATTGGAATCCTTTGATTTTGTGATATGGTTCTCAGGCATCCATTCTTGGAGAGTTTGGGTGCTGTTTCCGTCATCTAATGTAAAAAGATATCAGAAAAAGAGGCAATTGGATTTTCCCTCTGAAAGAGCCTCTCACTGTCCATTGATGGGCATAGAAATGTGTCTTCTTAACTGAGGGAAGTTAGATACCAGAAGTCAAGCTACAGGACAGTCACTGACCGTTTTTTGAGCTCTTGTAGTGGGGTTTATTAAGCTTGAGGGAAAATAGAGCAGGATTCTTATAACTGGTCTGAAGCAAACTTCAAAATTCCCACCTCATTCTCTTCTCCAAGGTTTGAACTAGTGCAGTCTTCTTATGCTTTGAAATCTACATCACTTTTTCATTATGGACAGAGCTACATGGCTCCAAACAATGATTCTTCTCCCATATTTTAATCTGGGAAGAACAAGTTCTTGTCACAGAGACCAGATTGCCCTATGATATTTGCTGAAAGTTAGCATGTTGCAAAATTTGCACTTATGTATCTGAAGATATATTTTAGGTTTATTCCTGGAGACCAACTCTCAAATCATTATTGCTTTTATTACAAATTTCATAAAATGTCAATACCATATCTGAAGTATGAAGTTAAATATAGCAGTTGGCTGGTGCCTTCACACAGTGCAGTGCTCATCATAAGAAAGATGCAAAACCTACCATTTTTGTGGGAGTTTGTTTCAAAAAATAACCTGAGCATATAAAATAACAGAGTTGAAAAGGAGAGTGTACTCAAAGGATTGTCCTTTGCACTTCACACAGTACTTAAAGTTCATTCCTGCTTTTTTTTGCTCATTATGAATACAGAAACAGCTTCCTGCGAAACCTTCTGTAATGCATTATTCTAAATGCCAGTCAGATAATAAATGAAGAAATCTATTACATATCAGAAGGTAGAATTGGAGGTGAAAAACAGACATGGTCTGAAATGCCCTTGTGTACCTGAAAAATGGCATTTCACAGCAAGTTGGCATCATCAGAAGCTGTGAGCACAAGTATTTACAATATCTTTAGACAGCATCTCTCTCTAGGCACAATGATTCTCTGTTTCTTTGAAACAAGCTGTCATATTACTTGAAAAGAATTATCTAGTATTTCAATACTGTGTATAGAAAATTTATTTAAAGAAGCAATTTTTCCATAGGTCTGCAGGTGGAAGGTGAAGCCAAACAAAACTCTGGCAGGTGCAGTTGGGGTAAATAACATATTATAAACTACAACTGCAAAATGATGAAGCAAAACATACAAGATATGGAAGTGGCAGGTAAACTATATTCTTGGAAAATTATTGACCCAGTGAGGTTTCGGAATATATTGTTTCAGCAGTGTTTCCTTGATTTTGTCTCATAGAAGTCAATATTTTGAGTTAGTTTAAAATAATGGATACCCTGAGCTTATTATATGGGCTGTCTGTTGGAAGTAAAATCAGCATACATTTTGGGAATTGGATTTCTACATTACTATGTCATGCTCTGTAAGACAACTTTCAGGCTGTGCAGTGCTTACACTCACAAGTACAGTAACTGCTTGATAGGTCAGCAGGTAGAACTTGTAGCTGTACTATAGTAAGTTTTAATAAATCCTACAGCAATAATGAAAACTGATCTGCTCTTTCATGGCTAAACATGGTTCTGGGATTTCATTATGTTGAGAATTATTGGCTTCACAAGCAGCCATGTGTTTTTAATTCAGCAGTCTTAATTACAGGAAATTTAATGATAATGAATAGTAACAAAGAATAAAATAAAAAGGAAAATAAAGACAAAAGAGAACTTAGTTACCATTCAAAGGAAAGAAGTATTTTGGTAATAAATTGATGCCTTTACACTGGAAAAATCATTTGTTTTACTTACAGCATATATGCTAACTGTTTGCAGTTGTCCTTTATTTAATTTTTGCTTTCCTTTTTATTTCTTCTTTGGTTTCCCTTTTATGGCCACAAATATCTATTTAATTCTTGGAAAAACGTTATGTTAACGCACAGCCCTAAACAGGAAGGCAGCTGGTGTCTTAAGAGTTTGGTAATAGAATATCAGATTTTGTCACTGCTATAAAGTCAGTAATAAACTCAGGCAAAATTTTGGCCCTGTTGAATAAGAGTTTTGCCATTGACTTCAGAAGAATCTGAATTTCATCCCTGGGGTGTGATAAGCAAAAGCCTGAGTCAGAGGCTGTGGCAAGCAGAAGAAAGTTGCCTATTTGGTTTGCCTTGGAGAAGGCCTGAAGCTACCCCCTGACTGCTCAGCTGCCCGTGTTTAGCCTGAAATGTTCATTGTCCGTATGTCTGTATCATAGAGGGATCCAACTTCTGCAGCCTGTACCTTGCACGGTAGACTGATGGCTAAACTGGCAGAAAGGTGTGTAGTCTCTTGTTTTGTTTGCTTCTGTTTTCCAGAAGTGCTGGAAGGGCTCGAAGGAGTTGTTGTCGCTGTGCCCTCTCTGCTTTAAGTTTTAATAAGTAGGACTTCAGTCTCCCAGTTTTGTAAGACATCAAGGACTGAAATAACCAAGAAACAAATATTCAGCAGTTGGCACCAAATTAAACCTAAGGATGATAAAGTGTAGGATCCTAAGCCTGGAAAGCTGGCCAGTTAAAATACCAAATGATCTTATTACAAAGAAAAGACAAATTCATAAATTGTTGGGGAACTGTTGTCATTTGTTCACGGTGATTCATTGAGTGAAGGAGTTTAATGGGCAGCAGCAGCAGAAGCTTACATTAGACAGATTTAATTCAAAATTATTTTTCATGTAGACTATAATCAATTAACTTTAGGGCTCCTCATGTCAAATATTATAACTAAATTAATAGCTTTACCTAACTCTGTTGGTAGATTTATTTATGGGCTGTAAATCATGGCAACATACAGAAATTTATGACATTAATACGAAGGTGAACTTTGTAGTGGTGCAGCTTGTCAGTTAACCATTTGTATATAGAATCAATCAAATTTCAAAAATACAAATTTTGAAAAGTCTGCAAATTCCAGGTCATGTCTGACAGTCACATTTGTAACTTTCCACACCTTTGTTAAAAATAGCTATTGAAATAATTTTGCAAGTGACTGAAACTTCCTTTTAACTTCAGTCTAATTGTGCTTTCAGTTTAAGAGGAGTTTCTTCATAGCTGTTCTTATGAAAAGTTCAGTAGCGGCAAAGATGATCATTATTAGAAACTTAAAATGTTTGCTTTTTACTCTCAATGCAGTAAAATTTTAAAGCCTCCTTTGTAGTCTGCAGCATTGTTTAAAGAACAAATGAAAACTAAAGGGGTTACTTTTCACATGTGAAATGCCTTAGGTTTTAAAGTAATCTTCGTGCTTACTTTCCTTTGAAGCTTAAAAAAAAGTCTAGTATTTTTAAACCCTGAGGTTCTACACTGAAACTCACCCAGTCATTTCTGGTTTCTGTCTACATACTTACAAGCAAATATCTGGACACTAAGATAATAATAATACCATCTTTTCATTAGTACATCCTGATTAGTTTCCTTACTTTGTTGTTCTTGCTGTCATGCCCTCAACTTGACAAAAATTATGTGAAAAGGTGGGAAGACACATTTGTAAGCAAATGAACTTTAGCCATTTTAATTTCTTTTGTTTAAATACAACACACAGTGTGCATGATGTATATACAAACCTCGCGTGATGCGGTACAGAAGATGGAGCCAGACCCCTTAGTGGTATTCAGTGAAAAGATGAGAGGTGATTCCATTTACAAATAATTTAAAAAAACACGGCTTTTTACTGTGGGGATGGTCAACACCGAAACTGTGGAGTCTCCATCCTTGGAGACATTTTAAACTCAACTGTGCACAGCGTGAGCAGCCTGCTCTGACTGACCCTGCACTTTAAACTAATAATCATACAGAAGCAGAAATTAACTAGATTCTGAAATTATTATTTGCACTTCCATGATGTAATATAATATATACTTAGGGTAGTATTTAAAACCATTCTTCAGCTAGAAGTTGGTACCCTGTTACGGAATTAGAAAATTAAAAATCAGAGCTTTTTTTTATGTCAGGCTTTCCTTCCTTAGTAAACATCCTCAGTGGTGTGCTTAGGAACCCAATAAAAAAAGAATAATTCCAGCC
>JANHGB010013741.1:0-55474 GCA_026283785.1 Coracopsis vasa | reverse complement strand
CTCTGCCTACGGCAGGGGAGTTGGAACCAGATGATTTCTAAAGTCCCTTCTAACCCAAACCATTCTGTGATTCTACATGTGTGCATGTGTCCCCTTTCCCTGTGAGAGTTAATAATATGAAAGTGCAACCCTTTTTACTGTCCTACTGCCTGACTGTTCACAAGTACACAACGATCTTTAAAAGCTGAATGTGCCTTGTGACAGAGAACACTGTCTTGTACCCATTTTATATATAGTTCACTGAGCAACTAACTATAGGCACAACCATTTCCCCTAGTGATACATTTCCAGCTCCAGCCACCTCAGTCCCACCTACCTATTTTACTACTGCCATTATAGATAGCAAATAAACTTTGAAAGTGCTGTTTGTCCTCTCGCCTCTTCTGTCATGTCTGTCACTTTGTTTCCAAATCCTCTATGTATTTTTTAAAATTTTCCCTATTTCTGCTGTCCTGATTTTTCATTAATATTTTTTTCCTGCTAGATATTCTCAGTCCCTGAAATCACACCCTTAAAATCCTCTCCTCCTCTTTTACTGTTCTCTTATAATGTACTTAACATGTTAGATATAGAAACATGTCACATAACTGCATTAAGTATTAAGGAGATGTATGGCATCATGTACTTTCTGGCATTAATGAATACTTCACTGCGCTCCATTTTACTTAATGCCTAGTGTTAAGGAAGAAAACACAGTGATAGACTGATTTGACTCAACACACATTATGTTACTAAATTAGATGTGGTCCTACTGACAGATAAAAGAATGGCCTCTCTAAAGCAGCAAGTGTTTGATCACTCTATACACAAATGGGGTTTTATCAATTTGTTCAAAGACAAGAAGTGAAAAGGCTGGTACTTGACAGATACAGACAGACACCAGTCCTACTGGGTAACTGTAAAACTGCAGAAGGAATTCTTAGCCTGAAAACCTTGGGTTAATTCCTTTGGTGTGATCAAAATACACATCAAAACAATGACAATAATTGATTTCGTAAATCAACCGTGGCTTCAAGTTTCAGGTTTAGTCCTTTTTCCCCAAAGGTTTTGATAGAACTACTGAGAGAGGACATGCTTTTTATCTTTACAAGGGATTACAGGAAAAAAAAAGCCATTGACTAAACAGTCCGCTCTTCCCTTCTAACAATCACAGCACAAATGGATGCTTTGCTTGGATGAGTAAATACCTGCAAAGGCCAACAATTCCATATGTCCTCTTAACCTCCATAACTGCCTTACTTCAGCTCTCTCACACAGTGGTCCCACGGAGCAGTATGCCTGCCAAAACCATGCACAAGGACACATACAGTCCACGAATTACCAACCAGCAGGTTTCAGGACAGGGGAAGAGGGCAGACCTTCTTTCTCTCTACACTATCAATGCCCCAAAGAGCATGTCAGGGCAACCACAGTAGGAATCTTCTAATAAACAATTTTTAAAATAGAATATATTTTACTAACTTTCTTAGCTCTCAGCCACATCAGGTATTTGATTTACATAGCATGAAAATCTCCTTTTCAGTTACTCAGATTTCTTAGTAGCTACGTGTTTCTTCCCAACTTTCACTCTGGCCATTAAGCCTCTTCCAGAGCTCAACATTTCAGTACCAGAAACAAACTCAAAACCTCATGCTCTTGACAAATTCATACATAAAAGCAGAAAACCCCACTCCCCAACTTTCAAATCTATTAAAAGGGAAAAAAGGGTTACTTTAAGAACAGCTTGCTTCCCGCCGCTTTCTCCCTACCTAACAGAATTAGAATTAGCTATCTGTCCTTCTTGTTTAAGGCAATTACCTAATATCAAGGAAAACGGACTTTCAGGAGTGCATTTCACATCAGCCTTAAGAAAAGGTGGCAGCACTTTATGGACAAAAACCAAGGCAATCAACATAAAAATCAGAGCATGGAAATGCTTTCAACACGAGAGTGTGGGTCTCTGAGCTAATGATTTCCTCAGCTGAAAGATAAGCAACAATTCAGGATACAAAAATGAGACACCAGAAATGAGATATTACGTATTAGAGACTTGCAGTAAACAGGTCCTGCTGTTTCCAAAACCTTTTGAGGAGTGTTTTAGCGATTAGACAACACATACTTCAATTTTTCAAGTATGATTAATGGAATTGCATGATTACTTTCAGACATGCTCATTCAGTAGGCACATGTGTGGTAATGATATTGCATTATTATGGTGCTAGTGTTCTCACATAAACATGCATAATAAGCTTTAAAGGTGCTATACATGATAATTATTAGTTATCACGATATCAGTTGCTTAAGGGAAAACGTTTAATTACAGGTTAAACTGAGCAGATGCATGTTTTGTTTAATATATAACTTTGAGGAACAGATAGCAGCAGCATCTCAGGGCTTGCCCATGTAGTCTAGAATTTAGATTTCAAGACAGAACTACTGTAGGCCTTGTCTAGGCACAGGAGAGAGTCCCTCCACGTGCTAGAAGAAGAAAATAATCTTGTTCCAGAGATCTCAGACTATAAAAGAGTAAAACTGGGGTTAAAAGAATAAATAATCATGAGATTTAGCACATAAAAGGAGAGGGATAAAACAAGGGAAAAAAAGAGGATTACAGCAACAGGAAAGGGAAATCATTAGTTTTAAAGCAAAGCCCACCTGTGGCAGCATGAAGGGAAGTGATGGTGATAGGGACTGACTGCAATGCTGAGACATAAGCAGCAGCCAGGGTGGGAGGAGAGCAGGACACAACTTCTCCAGATCAAGATTAATGCTTCTAAGAGCTTTGGTTCTACCTTCTGTTCTGAGGAATAAAGAAGGCACTAGGATCTGATGAATCAAGACAGCTCCTATCTCCAGAACACAGAGCTGTGAGAAAAAGGTCTCACAGAAGACACATTAGGGATTTGATTGTTTCCAAGGAAAATTTAACATAAGCTGGAAGGGAAGACAAAAAAGTCAACCTAACCACAGAAAGTAAAAAATAAATGCAGGACTTAGGGGATACATCCAGCCACAAAAGCCACTTTCTTCCCAAATGTTAAAATAATTAATCATGCTTCTGTATACTATGTCCATCAGTCAACAATAGTACTACAAACCAAAAAGGTTTTAAGAAGGAGTGTTATGGACCAGGCCTTTCCATCTGCCTTACATCCAATTCTCTTGCTTTAGCAGTTTAGCTATACTGAAAAAAGTAAGCAAACAAAACTCAAAGAGTACTTGAAAATATGGCAATATTCTGTATGATTGGTGGTACTGCATACTCCACCATGGCATGAGAGTTACATATCTAAAACACTGCGTAAAGTATTTGCAAACATGGCAGTAGACAGTCAAATCGGCAGCACAGCCTTTCAAAACAGGAGTCAATAATATTTCACCATGGAATGAAAAATGACTTTTCTTGCACAGGCACAAGCCCTAGCTTGCTCTTGTTTTGTAAACAATAGAAGGATTATTTCTACTGCCTCTTAAGTTTTCTGAAGTACACAGTGTAAACTAGGTGTAAGACATAGCAAAATACAACAGAATGTTCTCATTATCTCCCCCGGCTCAATCACAATCAAGTCAGTGTACAGCGTGCAAGTGCTGTCATGGCAGATTGAGCTGTTCTTGCCCAAGCACAACACAAAAGCAAGCATGGGAACCTGCGCATCTAAATCTTTGCTAACAGCTTTGGTTACCAGCCTGGTGTTTGAATGTGACCTAACTGGTCCTAGAACCAAGGTGAAGCCTAACTAATCTTGGAATCAACTTAAGTCTTGTTATATTATGTTGTTTGAATGTGGTTAGGGCTATTCACTATGCTATAATAATAAGGATGCTGGGGAGGGATTCTTCATTAGGGATTGTAGTGATAGGACAAGGGGTTACAGGCTAAAACTTCGACAGGGGAAGTTTAGATTGAATATAAGGAGGACGTTCTTTACTATAAGGATGGTGAGGCACTGGAATGGGTTGCCCAGGAAGTCGTGAATGCTCCATCCCTGGTGGTGTTCAAAGCCAGGTTGGACAGAGCCTTGGGTGACATGGTTTAGTGGGAGGTGTCCCTGCCCATGGCAGTGTGGTTGGAACTTGATGATCTTAAGGTCCTTTCCAACCCTAACTATTCTATGATTCTATAATGGGAATCAGTCCTCCATGTTAGCAGTGCTCTAACCTGGCTCTACAGGGCTGACAAGCCCTGTTTTAAGTGTAAACCACTTTAATTATCTTCATACCTTACAGGCAAGATAAACAAGTCTCATAGAAACAGTAGATGCTTCAAGTGCAGACATGCCTTTGCAGTGTCATAGGTTCCACCAAATATGAAAATAGATCTGTCTCACTGTCAAGCAGTCATCTGGTAGGCCCACAATTCCTTGAGATGCATTTAAACACCAACTAGCAGGATGCTGTGCCAGTCAGCAGGGCTGATAAACATAAAAAGGGCAGCTATTCAACTTAGCTCCACTCAGCAAGAGCTCTGGACACACAGAATCCAGCCAATAGTGAAGTTGTTGCATTAAGCAAAAGGCTTTTTGTCTGTGGGATCACAAGGTTTTCTCAACTGTCTTAATTTTATGTATTTACTGAATGAGAAGCTACCCAATTTAAGGAGAAAGCATCAGTCTATAATTAAACTACGTTTCTCAACAAGGCCTGACAAAACTCAGACTCATATGAGGCAAAGTTTCACAGACACCCTCTTCTTAGACAAATCAGATAAGATAACAAGCAGTACAACCAGTCAAGAGTATAACCACTTTAAATGTGTTCCAAATAACATACCTGGCAGCCTTGCTTACAATTTCCCACAATTATTCTTTTAGCCAGAGGCATCATAAGTATCAAGACAATTCCAGAATTAATACCTCAGACATCACCAGATATTATCCTTAAGTAGAGCCTCAGCAGTTCAGATACAGAGAACGTCTAAATTTAGCACTTGCAAGACATTGAAATGACAGTTAAACTATAAGGGATAATGAAACCTTCTGCCTTGCCACAAGACTTGTTGAGGACAGGCTGCAACAGGACATGGCTAATATTTCTGCATGGACTGTCACTAGTGACCAAAAGTGGACCTGCAAAAGGGGCAGACTCTCCAGAGCCTTCAGATCATCTTATTTTTCCCCTGCCCAGAGGGGTTCTTGCTGGATTCTATCCATCACTGTCTGCCCAGGCACAAGGGGTATCAAGAGATATTGTTCAGTGTTCAGCCCCTTGATAATGCCAACATTGCCTTACCACAGGAACTCTGTCACGATCTTGATGAAAATCAATAATCCTATGGCAGTAAGTCTACTACTTCAGCTCTCTCAAAGCAGAAGGCACAGCCAACCATGACAACAGAAGATAAAAAAGTAAGCTCATACAAGAATGACACAGCTGACAAAGCATCCAACTATTCTTAAATATACTTGAGAGGAAAATAAATTGCTCTTCCATCTAAAACCCAGATGTCCCCTCTAGTTCTGCACAGCTGCTTGAGCAACCAAACTGATGAGCTTTGGGGAAAGACTCCTGAAGTGAGCATTGCTGCCTGTTAGGCAACACTCTAAGCCACTGAAACAGCATATTCTGACACCCAGAGGTGGAGATAATGTGAGGGAAGACACAGATACTCTTGAACTGCTATAACATAACTTCTGCGCTTTAAACCAACAGTAAGTAGCGTGCTTCCTTCAGAAAGGCACCTAAGAAAGCCAAGCATCCCTCCACGCTTGACATACAGCTTCAAACAGCTAGAAAGAAGAAAACAATACACTGATTGAATTCTTATGACATAGAATTGAAAGGCAATTTGATTTTAATAAAATATTCAAGACTTGAAAAAGTCTAGGTTTGATCAACCCCGACTGGTAAAACACAGTAGCAATAATGGTGATGGCACTGAATGCAAAAGCAGACTTCATTAATGTAGAAACATCTGAAGTCAGCATGCACAAAAAAAAAGCACAAATGACTGAATAATGAAATTAGGTAAAAAAGAAAAAATATCTTCCAGTTCAGAAAACAATCTTTACAAATGGACATTCAGCTGCAATAATGAGAAACTCATCACACTAAACACACCATCCATTTGACAAAACTACTCTTTAGAAGTCATGGGTTACAAAAGAACATGAGCTTCAGAATCTGCCTGGAGATAAGAGGCTAAGATTCAATTATACCTTTTACCACGTGTTTTACAAGAGATGCTATATTTCACCATTTTTATTTCACTTTCAAGGTTACTCCTAAGGAGTGCCTCAAATTATACACTAGTCCATGACCTCCAACCATAGTGAAGTAGTTTTGAAAAAGCAAGCTCAAGATCAGTGAACTAAAATGCTCCAAATTAAGTTCTGAAAGAAATGCACAACAGAAAGCCTGTAGTCTTGGTAAGTGTTAACAGACAGTGACAACCACTTTGCCTATCTGCACACACTGTGCACTACAGACTATGACAAGGAACGTAACTTCACACTCATTTTAGTGCAGAGTACCTCATACCTCATACACGCCTTCACCCCAATTCCCCACAAGCTTGAGGAAGCTTTTATTTCATCAAGCCTCTGGGAACACAGTTATTCTCTATAGTGAAACACGGCTAAAACTTAACAGCGTAACGATACTACCATGAAGTTTAAGGCATGAGGTGGAAAAGAAAATACACATGGCATCTGAACCACAGGGCAACTCTTTCATTGAAAGAAAAGGCCCTCATTCAGAAGAGCACAGATAATACTCTTTTATACCTGCACCATACACAGAAAATGCCATAGGGTCATAATGAACAGAGAAGTCTAAAACCTATTTGACATCTCTATTCAAAAAAGGCACCTCTAGCCACAAAGTTCATTATTGCATCAATCAAACAGAAAGATGAACCTGCAACATTTACTAAGTCACTTTCCAGCCTTCATTAGCTGGTTAGCTCATCATAACCCTATTGACTTATGAGATTTGAAAGAATCACAGAATAGGGAGTACATTAACAGAGAGGAACACAAACAGCACCACTCAACAGTTTCACATACTTAGTTTATTATACATTTTTATAGTAAGCAGCAGAACCACTAACTAACTCTATTAAAATCTCAATAGCTCTGATCAATAAGTATGGAAGACAATATAAGAACAAAGCTGAATTTAATGTGTTAGTGAAGGAGAAACAGAACCATTTCTTCAGGAGTCAGGTAAAAATGGACCTAAACTTTAACTAATCTTCTACATTATCTGCAGCAAAAAAAGGGACAGATGAGTGTAAACACAACAGAAATAATGCAACCTTTGTTCACATGACGTACAATTAGATTTACCACTGTCTTCATAGGAAAGAAACACACAAACCACTAATGTCTGCTTCACTTCTACACTTCCTTATGAAAAGCAAGCTGTTAAAATAGTATGTGCTCAGTCTATTCAAGGTATTTGATGTAAATGCAAGTAAGAACTCATTCTTTCCACTTCTCAAGAGGATGGATTCTGCTTTTCAGCCTGAGTAGCTTATGTATATATAGGTTTATACTGTCCATGTCTGTACTGTTAATTGTTTCCTTTCTAACAACTCTTGGAAACCAGTCTACTTCAATCAAATTTAAGAGCAACTAGAGTTGAAAAAAAGATCTTCAAATTCCTACATATTTGATGAAAATAAGCAGATGTATAAATAATGACCCTCATAAGAAAAGACAAGCAGAACACAGCTATCATGTATTGGCTCGCCAGGAAACCAGGACATGCACGCACTAAACATGATCAGCGCTAAAACCACCTACTGCTTATGGTGCCTCTTGCCTGGTAGAGGTGTCAAACAATGCGGTGAAGAGATTAGGGCACAAGGCTTGGGTTTGTAGAAGTACATGACATCTTTTTTTGCTCCCTGCCTTGTAGACATCAGACAAAGTGGGGACTGGAGAAGTGTTTAACGTCACACAAAATCTTTATCTTACACATAGGAAAACCACACTATAAAAGAAAAGAGCACTGGGTTCAGAAAGAAGTCAGGAAAATACATCTCCCTGTAAGCAAGACGCCACCACTTCAAATTGGCAGGAGTAGAAGAGCAGAAATCCAGTATAAAGAGACTATTTTTGACAAGAGAAACCCACCACTTATCTTCAGGTGACAAAAAGCAGTCCTGCACCACAGGCTAATGTGGAAGAATCCAGTGGGTTTAAGGGGAACGTAAGATGCTTTCATCTTGAAATTCTGGCTTTTAAAAGGCATTAAATGAATTCTGAAACTAAGAAAATGATATACTTACACTTCAATCCAACTTGCAGCCTTGTAAACATGAACTGCTATCTACATAGCTTAAAGTATTACAGTTTGTTAACCATAAATCAAATATAAAGCACAGCACCATCGTTTCAATTTAAGTGACTTCTTTTATGTTAATAAGTCTGAGTATTTCAAGTGACTTTCCCTCCATATTTATGCTGAAATTCCACATACTTCTTTCATACTGGTCTAAATACTGCATGAGTTGAACTGCACATTTATAAATATTTAAAAAAAAAGATGAAACTTTCCAATATAACATCTTACTTTCATTACTTGGTCTTTCTGATAAGTTGAAACCAAACTTTTATAATCATGGATTATAAAAGAAATCAAGTACAGCTTAGTTATGTAGCTGATCCTATGAAAATACTCATAAGAGAAAACAGACTTGGAATTAATATTGGACTATAAGAAGAATCTGAATGGTATTTATATGTTTTAGGAATACTTTAACTGAGCTTAGAAGTAGCTCAGTGTTGCCAAAATAGCTTCAGAAAGTTGCAGCCAGTCCAAACATTTAACAATGGCACAGCTTCCAAAGTCATATATGATAAACACAAATAATGAAAGATGAATAGATAACTCACCACAATAGAGACACTGAGAAAGGAACAGATTTTATAATGTAATAGAAAGTATTGGCTATGTTACAGAAATGGAACACTGACAATTGTTCTACATTAGCTCTGTCTCCCTCAAATTTCTTAACTGCCATTACCTAGAATTTGGTCTTCACCATCACTGCTGGTGATTCAGAAGCAGCACTCTTAATACTGTAAATTATACAATTTGTATTACAATATGGGAATGAAAGGCACTCACACAAAGCAGTGCAGCAAATGTGAATTTCAGTGTCAGGATAATGCTAGTAAATTCATGTATTACAAAAATAACAACAAGGACAACGGACAGGCTTAAAGGCACAATAACAAATGCATTACTCCAACATGACCCTACCCCTTTACAATGGAATTTAACCACCAAGCAACAGAAGTCCTAGTCAGGTTGATCAGAGTTTTAACTCCAGCACTGCTCCATTGCTTGTGACTGAGGCCCTTAACACTTGAAGGGGGAACACCACCTGTAGCCTTCCTACTCACAATCCATTTTCAACTCACACAACCTAAGCATAACAAGACACTGTATCTGAGCATCTTGCAAACTCCTGGCAGGAAATCAGACTTTTTGCAAGGGCATAAACTGAATGGTCTGTTCCCATCCTCTCACTCCACACCCTGCTGTGTTTGTGGGACACCCACTATCAGATACTCTAGTGGATGATCATGCCCCTTATGAATAACAGTAATTAGTAGTAATAATAATAGCACCACCCCCCACTGAATTGGCTGGAGATCTGTCTTCTTGACCACAACAGGACAACTTGCAGGCCATGGCCCAGTTCTTGCAAGGAGATGTTCCCAGGGAATAGTGGAGAGCAGACATTAGGCCACAGGCTAAGTTACCATCTCATTCCATGCTTGTTTCCTCTCTCATTCTACCTCTGTTCTGTCTTGAGATTCATGGGGCAATCACTGCAAGGGGTAGGTGGAAGAGACCAAGCAAGCTACTGACAAGGTTGGAAACAAAACAGGAAGGCATTATCAGCCTGCAGATCAGTCTTCCACTTTGATCACAGCTGCACACTCCACCTGCTTAGAGAGGCAACAACCACACAAGCTCATCCTTCCCCTAGTCAAAACAGAAGAGGAGTCAGCTGAGATGTGCTGACTGAAAAGACATGACACAGATCACTGACCCTTCTGCAGGCAGAGAGGAACTGCCTCCCAACAACTTTGGAAAATCAAAGCAGTAGCCCGAGGGGGAAAAAAAAAATGGCTTTCTTCTTTGCCTTCTCTACCCACAGCAAGGTGCATTCAGACACAGCCTGAAGGAATATGAGCTATAGAAAAGCAATGGAATAAATAGGCAAAAAAACAACAGAGGAAAGGAGAGGAAAGACATCAAAGGAAACTGCAGCTAGCAGCTGGGAGGAGAGATTAAATCCCTTGTTAAAAATCCATGTTTTACAGGGCTTGCTAAAACATATATAAAGGGGAACTTCTGGTATTATATCCACCTGTCTATCACCTTTTTCAGCCTTCAGGGCTAACAGTGTTTTGCTTTAAGCCTCTTAAATCAGCGTATTACATTACTTGGGTATTGTTATTTACAAAGTACTCTACATGCACCTACTGCTTTACAGACAATTGAAGTGACAGCTCAGGCCTTAAATAAGATGCAACATTTAATGAGAGGCATGCCAGCTCAGGATGACAGTAAACAAAAAGAAACTGTATTAAAAACATGCATCAAAACAAGGAAACAGGAGACATACAATGTGCTTGCAAATTATTAGTTACTATTTTTAAATCAAAGAATGGAGATCTAAGGATTAAGAGCAGATGATTTGGGATGAAAATAATAAATCTGGGCACCAACAGCCTACATACTGTTTGATAAATTGGTAAACGCTTATTTAAGTTTTAAGGAAAATGATAGCATTTCCTCTTGCAAGACTAGAAAAGCCTGTTTTAGTAGCATAATAAATTACACAGAATCTCAAATACTTTCTGCACCAGACCCATAGCTAGTGTTGGAACCATGAGGTGTTCTTTAGCTAGGCTATCTTGGTGGAAACAAATAAGACAGTACAGAACTACTCAACATCCAGGGGAGAATGAGCCACCTCGTAATTCCTCTTCACTAGGAAAACGTGAAAACTTACTGCTGCCTGAATTTTTCCTGTTTCCTGTTCAACTACATGGATTTTATTTGTAGTTCTTTTTTGTTATACTAAACAATGGCTAAGAACTGAAATCTATATCCTATCATGTCTGCAGACAAGTCCAAATCAATCTTTAACTTTCTTATCAATGAACTACTGCGTTCATTGGGTCATTCAGATGTGTACATTCATGGAACCTTTTTTCCCCTGATTCTCTCATTTTTTCAACATCTTTTTGAATAGACACCAGAATTAGTCTGTGGTTTAGCACAGTCTCACAAATCATCTATTTTAAGTCATGCCACTTCCTTCTCCTAAATGATAGTACTCTGCTTTTTCAGCTGAAGATTGCACTCACCTTTTTACCTCTTCAGAGATAAATAGGTGCTCAGATTCAAACCATTCCCAAGCACGGCTCAGCCTACTTTTCTAGAGCTGCTGCCCTCAACTGTCTTGTATTCTCCAATGTGATCTACAATCTTTTATTGTGAATATGCCATCTTATATGTGGCGGTATTAAAATGCACATTGTTCAATTAAGCACATGTTGCCTGTGCAATTCATTTTCTACTTTAAATAAAATATAGTATCACAATTTCTTATTTAAAAAGACATATACTGTATTTTCTTACAGATTGTTAAAGATACTGGACTGTACTCACAGAGACTCTGAAAACAATGGATTATCTTAAGTTTACATAGCAACAAAAGCCTTTTTAAAGCCTTTTTCCACAACCCTCCTTTCCAATGTTTCCCAGAACACTGACATATTAGTAACTCCTGCAGTCGGTGGTACGTAAACTGAAATATGCATAAAATGAACCTCAAAGAGAACATTTGAAGTGGCCACTCCCAGTATTGGTAAAAGCTCAAAAATCAGCTGGGACATCTGAAAGTTAATACAGCGCTGCAGGCCACCAAAGAAGTGAATGAAAAGCAAACCTAATGCAGCATGATTACTCAAGGCAGTAAGCAAACATACTGCTGCATGCTGAACTAGCTGCCCGCAGTAGCAATGCCAGTTTGCAAAGCCTGCTAAGAAGGAATTACAATAATTACAGCAAGTCATCACAGGACAGTAAGGGTGAAGCGAGACAACCAGATAAAACACAGCTTTCTTGCTGTGTTTATGGGAAAAAAGTGACCACAAGTAGCACCAGGATTTTTTGGTTTGTCCCTTTTACAGCAAAGGAAACAGCCTTCAAATCAAAAATCTCCAAACACCAACAAGTAGTTTTGCAGTGGATGGGGCAGGGAATTAAGTGGCTTCAGTGTATCCACAATGACAATACTATTGAAGAAGCATAGTCAAAAATATAATCCTCTAACTACAAGACAGACTGAAATAAGGGATTTTGTGATCGTGGCAATGGGGTGCTTACACTATCTGGTAAGTAATAAAACTGCCTACATCAGAACATAATGCTGATGGCAAGGCTCCTTTCAAAGCAGTAAGGTGAAAGCAACTCAGCTTTCCTCTGCACCACCTGCTTTGAATACCAGAGCTTTTAATTCAACCTGACACTACCACAGCCTTCACTAAGCCAAAGTTAACATAGGCAGCAGTAAAGGCAAAGTAAAACCTAGAGAGTTTTAACTGTAACTAGAGAGTAGGGCACAGTTGACCATGAAACTAATACACATAAAATATAATACTACACGAGGTATATTCTGCCTAAGGTCTCAAATGTATGAAGTGCTTTAAACATGCTGTACAATTCAGTTTCAACTCACTGAGCCAAGAAGCAGGATTTTCATCCAGAACATATTACTGCTTATACCTTTGTTCTTCTCAATCTTGGATGCCGAAAATTAGCATATTCCTTGAGCATCTGACAACACTTTAAAGCACTGATTAATTTTCCTTATCTGTTAATACACTCCCTCCTCCCCCCATTACAGATTGAAAATTTAATAAACATGTTAGCAGTTCATCATTGAAAACCTTTTTGGATAATTTTGTCCCTGCATCCTCCTATCTGAACTGAATGCCTTCATAGCAGAGGTGCAGAGTCAACAAGTTACTGTTCAGCCCTCATTTAGCAATACACTCCCGAGTTTCAAATGTTACATGGCAATGCCACAGAGTGAACGGGACTGTATGAATATCAACCCTACAAGCAGCAAAAAGATAAAAAAATCAACAGCCTGTTCTTGCTCTATTCAAGTATTTTGAGCTTTACAAAACCCTGAACCACTAAAGACAACAAACATGCCAAGAAACAGCTGCAGAAATGGCACAATGAAAACAGCTTCTACACAGTTTGAAACACTTTTCAAAGTTTCCCAGGTCTTAGCAAATAATAACCACGGCAAATTTCTTCAGTTTGCAGATAGATGACCAGTTTCACAAATAATTTTAACATACAACTGCAATATATGTTTAAATTCCATTTGCATTAATCTAAAGATTGTAATCTGTAAGCTTCTGTAGGCAAGTATGTTATATGCTACAAAATATTTCCCTAAATGTAACAAAAGCTTAAGGTAATTCTTTCAGGAAGGCTATAATGCCTAACCTGTTCTCAAATGTTTTTTGCCCTACAAGCAAGGACAGCATAGGATAAGGGTGAGCTGGTCATGTGTAACAAGATACAAAGAAAATAAATAAGATGCTCTACACAGTAGAGAACCTAATGTAAATTAGTAATAAACCCATATAGCTATGTAAATACTTACATGAACTGAAGAGAGGCTTTTGAAGATTCAGTGTGGTACAGTGTATTTAAATAGGCACAACCACAGTCAAACTATCAGCACTACTCTGCTGATCAAATGTATGCTTTAAAAAGTGTTAGAAGGCTGTCTCAGACATTGAAACCTGATCCTTTTTGCAAATAGAAAGAGATGGTAACTTGTAAAATAAATGCTAAGAGTCAGACAAAGCCAAGAAAGAGGTCAGAATGAACATAAAGAAATCTTTCTTCTACCAAACTTTAACCAATGCAACAGACAAACTATGATGCTGAAGGTTGAGTTCCTTACTCCTTTGTGCACTTTACGATCCAGTGTGACACAGGCAGTGAAAATCCTAGATCTCAAAGATCTTATTTTCTTATTCTGAAAGACTTGGGCTCCTTAATACCTTTGCAACATCAGGTCTTAACTCTTCAGGCCCACATTACGCTATATTGATTAAAACAGTAATTCAGAAAACCTGGGAAAAGGAAAGGGGGGCTGAACAATCACAGTCAATCTCATCACCTTAGTGACATGCTGTGAATGTAATTAATCCTACATTTAGAGAACTTCACATCCTACACATAAAGCAGCAACTCCCTGCTGGCTTCAGACTAGGTAATTTTGTAACAAGGACTAGGTTTCAATTATAGCGAAGACATGAAAAGGAAAACAGACCTATGAACCTAGCCTATCTTTTAGGGTATGTTTCACCTGCAAATGAAGAGAAGCAAACATAACATGCTTAGGAATATCTTTGCTTTAATTTAGTTAGCTCCAATAAAGACAGCAGCTTCTACAGAGACTGTATAAATGCCACCAGGAATCCTGATTTTTATTTAAATAGTCCACGCTTGAACTGGCATGTTACACCTACAGTCACCCAAATTAGCAAGATTACATTTGTCTTAGGTTGTGGAGCACGTATACTTACACGTGTACACAGAGCACGCATACGCTAAACTGGTCTATATACCAGTATAACAAATCAAGTTGCAGATACAGTTCCAAAGGGCTCACTGAGGCAGGTCATCTCTCTCAGCATACAGACCTCTTTTACTGTGCAAGTTGAAGCTACTACGATACACAACACAAATAATTCCATAACTTTTTGCAATAGAATAGATGAATAAAAGGTGAGCTGGTAAGTGAAAAAGTAGAAAAATAGTGATAATGAAAAATAAAACCAAATTACATGGGAACATCTTATTCTCCTACATTCCTCATACCCATAAATCTTTGAAAAGTATGCAACTGTGCATAAGTAAGTGTACTAACCCTTTGGAAATTGCCAGGAACACTAACAGCTTCACCTCAAATCCAGGAACACAGAAGATATACATTAAGTAAAGTTACACATTTTAAACTACACATGTATTTAAATGTCAAGTAGAAATACTTAAAATCAGCATGGACTTAATTGTTCTCTTATGCAGGGATGCAGGACAGCATGCACTGAACTGCTTGCCTGGAGATGGACTCTAGGAAGTCTATCAGTCCTCCACCTAGCCACTCCCGCTATGGCCAGCAGGCATCAAGCAGCTCAGCTACCAGAACGCACATATGTACAACAGTGGACAACAAAAAGCAACATGAATAGAGACTGGCACAAAGGGGGATACAAAACACTGGAAAAAGGCATCAGGCTTCACAAAGGAACGTCAGCACAGCAAGAGTCAGTGGGTAAATGTCGGACTTCTAATAAAGGACACAACTCCTATGGGGTCACAGACATGTAACTCCCCTCCGGCAGAAGGGGAAAAGCTCTCCTGCAACAAACCCACACCCAGACTCCCCTGATCTTAGCAGCCCATATTGCAGCTATTAGACAACCAGGGTTTCCCCAAAACTCCTCCTCTCCCTCATCTCCTTCTGCTCAAAGTAAGGTGTGAAAGATGGAGAAAAGCTCAGACTTATAATACAAATGCAGTCAAACTTCTCCTTGGAGAGGCTGCCATATGTATAATAGGGGTTTGTAAAAGCTCTGACCTAAAAGAAAAAAAAAGGCATGCAAAGCAGACAAATTAAATTTAATTTTATTATGGAAATGAAAGTAATAACAGAAGTGACAGCAGGGTGGATGATAAGCTCACTTAGCAGGGGGATCAAATGAAGTGATGACATGTCATTATGACCTCAGGGGTTAAAGATGCAATTTTCCATCTGGCTGCATCTGGCTTTTCAACACAAATGTTGACACCACCTGCCGAGATTTACTACAAGCTGCCTTTGTCTCACTTTTGTTACCCAGGTTAACATTTACTTCTCCCTCTTTTCTGGCAAGTTTTGCTGAGCAACATGCTCCCTTTTTTCAAAGCCTAATGAATAGTTAAAAGGATTTACGTGCTTCTTCATACAACAGATCAAATTATTAATAGTAGCTTCACAAGCAGCTCAAAGAGAGATTCTAGAAACCTAGAAAGCAGGTGAAGTTAGCTTTATGATTACGAACAGGAAGATGAAATTTTAGCTATACTTGGCTGACATCCTGCATTGTCTAAGACTTCTAGTACTTTTCACTTAGTAAGAGGTACCTGAATGAAATAATTTTTCTGAGGGGGAAAAATAAATAGCTTGTACTCACCATACCCAAGTGACTATTAGCCACCTGCATGTTTTATTCAGCTTAAGCATTTCCAATTCCAGGTACATTGTGCTTAAAATAAATCATCTTTTGCCAGCCCAGTGACACATTCACTTCTTCATCTAATTTAGTCACAGCCAAACTATGATCTCAAACCAAATTTGTAATCAGCTACTGACACACTGTTGGCTATGAGGTTTGTGTATTTAAAAGCTAGTACCTACCAGCAGTGTTCCTCTTTTGGACACTTCATTTGGAATAGGACTGTAGCTTCCCACCACTTGATACCTCCATTACCTTTTGCCTTCTTTTCTAAACCTACAGCTCCCAGACTTTTCTCTGCCAGCACAGGTGAGCTAAAAAGCTTGCTTCCAGCTGTTTCTAAAGTGACCATATTCTTCACTAAAAAGAACCTACAGTCTGTTTTAACTGTTTAAGCAAAGAGGCCTCAACCTCCACTAGGACTTGGTTACATACCAGGGAAGAGAGGAATCAAAGAAAAACCCTCCAAAGGTTTTGAGAGTGCCCTGGAACTACAGCTATGAAGAGAGAGCAGAAAACTGAGACAAAGAAAGTTAATGAAGCTTGCATGGAGCAAAGAATAGCTGAGACACAACAGAGAGACTGACCAGAAATGCAAATAAGGTCACTGAAAGACCACCACAAAAATACACACCTTCACCTCCCAAAACTCTTTCTCCACAAAGGCAATTACCAGAGGGATGTTACAACCTTCTTCCCCTGGAACAAAAGCTGTACCACCCTCCTCTTCAGGTGCCTTACCTTGGGGAGCTGGGAACCCTTGTCCTTAATGGACAAGCCACCACCCATTTCTGTATCTGTTAAGGTATTTCCTGAATGACAAGAGAACTTCTTGTTACCTTCAACATAAGGGAAAAAACAAAGTGTTCCTGTTCACTTTACACATGCTTAACTCAAGCACATGCTTCACTGCTAAACAGAACAGGAATGACTTAAGCATATGCTTAAATGCTTTCCTGATTCAGATCCTAAAAATAGGAAAGGTTTCTACAGTTCCTCTTTCTCCTGCTCTCCTAATGACAGACAACTATTGTGCCATGTCATTATGACAATAAGATAGCTTATTACCCTCTTTCCAGAAGATGTCAGTTCTGCTTAACTGGTACATAATGTATTCGTCTGGGAGTAAATGTGCTAATGTATCAGTCACTTATATCTACCATACGTTTTCCCCTGCTGTATTTAAAGAAAGCCTTGGTTTTTATGACTGACTTGCTAGATACTATACACACTGATACGGGCAGCAGTAATTTACAGTCTTATGTCTCGTTTCTTTGTGAAAGATGCACAAAATAACTTTCTGCTTCTCCATTCACTTTCTCAACTCTTGTATTTAAGGTGTGGCCAAGAAGACCTCAAAAAAGACAGTGTAAAATGAACTGGTTATTTCTAACTGTTCCTGTAACTAATTAGGATGGATGAATGAAAACGTTTGGAAACACCTGTAATTGCTTTAGAATATTTTGTGTATTGCTATCTATAAGAACATAGACATCGAAAGCATACAAAGAATAGAAATCAACAACATGTACAACATGTAATAAGCAGCTACAAACTGAAAGCCTTTAATTCTCTAAGAAGTACTGGTGGAGTCACACCTAAGCATAAAGCTTATGCAAGCTGGCACAATTCTGTTTCATATCCCTCTTTCTGACCATGATTATTACCAAGTTCCTCTATATTCCCTCACTGCTTCTTTTGCCTTGTGCAGTTATTTTTCCTCCTACAGTCTCTCATTAAATTGTGAGCTAGAATACAAAGACTATATTTAAACTCTGTTTATGAGTCTGTATGTTGCTATATTAACAAATGCACCAACGGCATTTTTTGTTTGTAATACCTTCCTTTTGAAAGAAATGTTACTTGCAACTCATACATGTACTTTTGAAAGCCTTCAGAGAAGGCTGCTGAAGACATAAAAAGGGAAGGAGAAAAAAATAACTGTATGAAAAATAGAATAAATCTGGCAAGAAAAATATAAAGCTTAGTAAGACTTGAACATGCAGCTTCCTTTGTTCATTTAATCCATTTCTCCCTGTTTTCCTACCAATATTTCTGTTTTTAAACGATTAAAGCATGCTGATACTTCTAACCAGTCTGGTTGCAGGTTCCCAAGACTCTGGAAATAAATAAATCCATGCTGGCTCCAGCTGATAGAACACAGGTGAGATGCAGAAGTGCTGAATAGGCACTTGGTCTGGAAGTGGCAGAGTCACTGTTTCCTCTCAAGTGAAGTGGAAGCCAAAGCGTATTGCCAGGGAGAGTGAGCTGGCAGCAAGTACAGGGACAAGAGTACACAGTGCACAGAGATCTGTGACACATTCTGCTGTTAATAATCAATTAGTACAACTGCTACAATCCATAAATCAACTGTTTCATACAGATGTAAATGGTTTGCATGCGCCTGACCAGAACGGGAAGCTGTCATTTCTACTGGAAATCAAGATTTTAATCCCAAACTAGGAGTTGCTTCCAACCTTTTTCCTAATGCTACATAAATGCCATATAAACATTTTTCTTCCTAAGAAAGATTGTAATAGAATGAAAGTTCTCCAGAAGCTGGTCCCCCTATGCTCCCCCCCAAAAAAAAAAAATTAAAAGATTAATGAAAATTTACATTTTTATTTAAAATGTGATTTCTCCCTTCCTCTCCCAATGACATCACTACATACAAAAATGCACTGAATGTCTTTGCTTATGTAGTAAGGATAGCTGGACAGCCAAGGTTACTAAATGAAAAGCACTGATCACATTTCCATTTATAGGAGATAGAATTTTACTGATACTTGCTCATAGATGTAGTATGCTAAAAACATTTGGCACATCAATAACTACCTAAGAACTTACTTAGCTTTTTGAATCCAGATGCAATAGTCTGTAATGAAGAGATCATTCAGGATATAGGCAGGGTCATTCTCCATAAAAATCTTGTGAATGTCCAGCAGACACTTCAAAACTGCGGCTTTTCCTGGAAATAGATTTTTAGTTTTGTAATTCACCAGAAATCATAGATAATCTTTACCACCTTCTCACCTTTGAGACTTTAATAACCATACTATCTACAAACATCTTGTACCTTTAAGCTGATTCACAGTCTCTGAACAGCA
Organism: Coracopsis vasa; assembly: GCA_026283785.1. Lineage (NCBI taxonomy): Eukaryota > Metazoa > Chordata > Aves > Psittaciformes > Psittacidae > Coracopsis > Coracopsis vasa. The sequence continues at coordinate 36,105 of JANHGB010013741.1, read as the reverse complement.
GTAATAGAACTATGCCCTTCAGTATCCACATCTATGTGGATGTGGAGCCTCTGAATTCAGCAGGAATCTCTCATCAAGACTAAAGTCTCAAAGCAGAGTCATGAGTGTAGTTTCCTGCAGCTGAAGCAGCCCCTTCCTCCAGCCTTTTCACTTCTGAGCTGCGCTGGCCCGAACTCCAGCACAGTCATACAGTTTGTGAAGAATGAGAAAACTTATTTCGCTACGTGCCTAACACAAATACCTGCCTTGGAAAGTGGCAAGGTTGGGAACACACAGCCTACAAGAGGGTCAAGCACGCAGGAGCCACAGGAATCTTGTAAGCCAATGTAAGCGATGCCATCACCTAACATCTCACCATGGCTTTTAAGTAGTAGAACTTTTCCTGCTTCTTTTAGTTACAGAATAATTTGGCAAATTGAGCCCCCAGAAAGAAGAGCTCACTTCAGGCTCAAGGTGGTGTCATTGGACCTACAGTTGATAAATACAGTAAAAGATTAAAAACTTGCATGTTTTCTCATTCTACAACTGGAAATCTTTCTGTAGTCTGTTTGATTTTCCTCATATGCAACTACAGTTTATGAAGGAAAGAACTGACTGATGTAACCTCCAATTAGCTGGAATCTCCTGCCTTAGTTTTCTGATGGAAGTTGCTAAAGGGTTAAGTGCTGTAACACTAAACAACAATAAAGAATTATTTTCACTGTTTAATAGGAGGGAAAAAAACCCCAAACCCCATTCAAATGAAAACAGCCACTACTGCAGATGGAATCTAATAACCCTCTCCCAAGAGGCTGGCTCCTCATAAGCTATGAAACCTGAACATGGATGAACGTTTTACAGCCTTTAAAAACAACAGAACTCCCCCTGCTGTTCAAGCACAAAATCTGTTTGCTTGCTTTTAAGTCTACAGACAAGAGAAGGAAAGTTAAAGGATGTGGATGGCAATAAGGAGGAAAGACGTGGAGAGTAAAAAGCCACCAACAGAACTGAAAAACCCACTGGTTTGGAAGAGACCAATTGAAGAAAAGTCAGGAAAAAGAACATAAAATCCCAAATGTAACTGATGAACTTTTGATTGTATCACCAGCACTGCCTGTCGAGCCAAGCTTGTCAAACTGAACTATTTTGAATGAAAAGTGTGCTCTTTTAAAAATAAATTATATGTAGAATGAAAATTTTGCTAATTTTTTAAGGTTCTAGCTGTCAAGCTGCCAGCCCAACATCCTCTCCTGTTACTCACCTGCCAAGTAACAATGTAAATTAGTGACTAACGCATTAATTCTCAACAAAAAGTAGTCTTACTTCATAAATGAAAGGTTTGGATTACAGCAGCCTAATGGGCCTCTAATCAGAGAGGCTTCAAATCTAGCCAGACTTACTAAGGGAACCTTCTGTTCAAGGCAAACACACGAACCGTGGCAAACTACTACACTTCTGCTTTCAGAACATGCATCTTGTACATGCACCTTATAAACAAGACATCCTCAGACAAAACTGCATTTAACTCCTTACCACAGGAATAAAATAATTGGAGCTGAAAAACACTATTTAAGCCTAATGTAGGATATTCTCACACATAGATGATGATTCTTGGCCTATTTCTGTGAAATTTCACCCCCCAGGTTCTGCCTTTGGCTATCTACTTCAGTCTTCAGTAGACAGCTGGTCTTAACTTTCAGGCTGTGGCTATGTAGCCAGTAGTATTATTATTTACATTGGCTTGAGTGTTCTTTGTTGCACTCCTTTGCCTCCCTCTTTCCCACAGCTCTTTACCATGTGCCACTGCAACTATGTGTGAAACCATACAGTGAATTAGATCAGAAAACGTAAGATGCCCTAACACCCTCTATCTTTTGCTGAGAAGATCTGTGTTAGATGTAAAGGAGGTTAACAACCAACTTGCAATTGGAATATATTGCAAGATGGGATGTCAACTCTAAGTATTAACCCATCATTTTTCTGAGACAAAGGTGGTTTTCTTTACCTGCCATTAAAAAAATCATTGTACTCCTGCTGGGGAGAGGATGAGCTGCAACTTCAGAGGAAAAGAAGCAGAGAGGCTGATCAGACAAGGCAAGAATCATAGAAGTCAGAGCAGATTCGTGCAGATCACAGGATTCTTCTGGAGTTCATTGCTACAACAGCTGGTAGATAACAGCCTGCAACTTTCACTCTGCAGTTGCAGAAATCCAGTCCTTTTTCCACAGACTACTTCAGAAAAGGCTATAATAATAATTTGACCCCAGCTCTCTCTGCCATTTGATATAAATAACACACTGATTTTACATCATCATGAAATTCTACCAGCTTTCATACTGAATAATGGGAAGTAAAGGAAATTAATAGCTCCATCGTTCTATTTTACAGCAAGTTATTTTCCTGGAGACTTCTCTATGTTCTTCAACGTTTTCAAGAAAGAAGAGCATTTATCTAAAAAGAGAAACTGAACTCCACTGTCTCATCAAAAAGAGAACAGCAGCATTCTTAAAAACAAGAAGAAAAGCACTTACTGACTTTTAAATGGAAACGTCCTGGTCATAACTTACCCCAGTGAGGCAACAGTACTGTTTTTAATAGGGAACTGTATAATTCAAAATCTATTAGTATTAACCTCTGCATGGAAAGAAGCAAAGCAACTTCTATGTCACAGAAAAAAAGCACAAATGAGTTCTCTTCATTACTGGCTCATAAATAGTAACTTCAAAATCAGTATTATGCAATAGTTAGTGTCAGTAAATACAGACAGAGCCAGCCCACATCATTTATTACAGCTCTTTACAAAAAGAAAAAGGGCTCCATGTATTTACATAAAGACACACCTGATGAAGTTCTGTTAGTCAGCTGTCAAATGCAGTATGCACATTGTGTCGGAAATACAGCATTGTAGCTGGATGTACCACTGCATTTCTTTTCCTTTACTAATCCTATCCAAAGAACAGGTAAGTACAGTAGATAACTGCTGAATTTTGAACACTATTGCTGAAGTATTTTAAGTATTATACATCACTAAAACAGCCTATGAAAATATCTGCTGAAGACTTCAACATTCATCAGCTTAATGCATTCAATTTACAATTAACACTTTGGCAGGAAGTATTAATTCAAAATAAAGTGTTTCAACCACATGCAAGGATCCTTAATAGCTCAAAAATGCGGTATTCTGCACCTTGGAAGCGATCCACCAACACAGCTCTAAGATTTTTAAAGCCAAGTCACATAACTTGAGGCATAACAATTCAGCCCCATCAAAATTCCTTTGTATTTTAAAATAAATTAGTTTACTGTGCATATTATTATTAAAACATTGTATTACACTATGTCCCAGCTTCTGCTACCAACATCCTGAAAGAAACCTCAAGTCAGGATGCAGCTTGCATCAACTCAAACCAATTCTCCCTTTAACCTAAACACCATACTCCTGCATCTACACAAGGAGGAATAGTTTTGCGTTAGTATTTAATTGAATTAATTACCTGTTATTTGACAGTCATTTTTACTTACGTTCATCAGAAATATATTGCAACACAGTGCCAAACTGGGGAGGCATCATTTCCAGCAAACAAAGAGGGTTTTGTAAAACAGGGTTTTGCAAAGGATTTTGTAAAAACAAAAATTCCTCAAAAGCATGCCTCAACTTCCAGTGAAGTTTGAAGAAACATTTAGACTGTTTCCCAATAAACCAGCACAGCACAGACACAGAACAAAGCCAAACCTGCTGCATTTCTTAATTTCTTCCATTGCTTCTAAATCATTTGAACCACCAGCTAAATAAAGCTGAATTTCTTCTAAAGGTTATGCAGTGATTTTAATGCAAATCACTGAGGTCAGAAAAAACAAGACTAGCCTATCTCCTGTCCCAGCAGAGAATGAGTGAGCATAAATAAAAAACACTCCTCCAGAGAAGATGAGGACTTTGCTGTTGGAGCAAGACCATCATGAGTGACATCAGGAGACCACAAAGACAAGCACTACTGGGGCCACTGTGCCTTGGAAGCAGAGGGGAAGGAGGCAACAACAGTCACACGTCCAGTGTAGGAAGATGAATAAGGAAACCTGACAGGGTTGTAGATGCCACCTCCCTCACTAAACTGCTCCAAGTATTTTGTTGGATCATTGAATGTTCACTCATCCATTCACCGTTTTCCCTTGTAGCATTAGAAGAAAAGCAAACAGCTTACCTCTCATGTACTCTCTTCTTCAGAAAAAGATCTAAAAGGGTGACAGGTCTGTATTTCTGGTTTGTTACCAGAATTTCATTTTTTCCACTTATGAACAGCAGTATAAGCCAGTGGAGATAACTGAACAGGGAAAGATACATCTTCCCCTTAGAACTTCACTACCTGACTGTTATAACGTAAATGGTATTTTGAATCATCAATAGTTTGTGGCAGTTGTGTTTTGATTGCAGGTTTTTTTCGCTTGCTTAGTTTTTCTGGTTGGTTTGGTTTAATCCTGCAACTCACAAGCATTGAAAATAAACCAAAGAGCTGCTTCTGAGTGATTCTGCTGTCTAAAAAGTAATATATGTACCTAGCACCTAATGCTTTTATTTGAAAGTAGTAATAAATAGAAAAGTTGCAAGTCACTTTAACAACCCAAGATAAAACATGGCTGTGTACAACTGCACAACTGAAGCTGGAATAACCATAGATTTGAAAACCTGTTCTGTTACATGAAAGCTGTCTGGGATAAACAGGGAATATATAAATAAATGTCACTGCTGAAAGAATAATTTGCAGTCATTAAGATGACAGCTCCACTTCTGAATGTGAAACAAAACAAAGCAACGTAGTGTGTAGTCAGCTTCTTATTCTTCAGGTTTAAATTAAATTTCTATTATTATTTTTATTCATTTATTTGGCAATAGAATGGTTTTCATGGTATTCACTGCTTGGTTTTTTTATGAAGAGCTCTACTCAGCTGTTACTTCCAACTATCTTATTTCCTAGTAACAAGCAGAGAACTAAGATAATATATGCAAGTCAGAGATTTTGGCCTCTGCTTCTAGGAGAGAAAAATTATATAGGAAGTTCTAAAAGAATAAGTTTTTATGCTGATACAAATTCAGGATCTCTGTTCTTCCCAAGCTACCACTGGACTTGCCATAGAGTCATCTCAATCATTTTGCCTTATTCCTACAAAGAGCTATAACATTGAACATGAATTACAAATCCACCTCTTGCTCTCAAATGCGTGATTCTGTATGGCACACACAGTGGAAAAGTTTAGGAATTAGGAATGCTAATAGTTATTTTGAACAGGAAAAAGGAGAAGAATTAATGGACTGGCTCAGTTAAACAACAAAAACAACCCACAAACCAACAGAAGATCTAATTCTAGAAAAAGAGACTGGCAAGGAGAGCAGGAAGTCCACATGAGGGTAAGCTTCCTTTATGTCAAAATCTCATCACCACTGACAAGGGTTAAATTAAAACAGTATTTCTTTCAAACTGTAAGTTATGCAGACAAGCTGTCCAGATCTGCAACTACAAAACCATGATGAGGAGATCTTAAACAGAAGAGTTGGAATAAGTGAAGACAATGATGCTTTCAAACTTCCCTTAGGAGAAACATCATGGAAGTTATCAGAAATCCTTCCAATCTTCTTCAATACTGTTTCAGTCAGGTAATTAAAGAACACAAAGAACAACAGAAAACACAGTGATTGCTGCTATACTTGTGAGAGACCCTGCTTTGAAATAAAAACTTAAGACACATTTAGAATAGGGTCTAAAAAATTTATAGCATCTAACCTACCTTAACAAAAGCTTCATTAAAATGTTCTTGTCCAACAGAGAAGTCTCTTTACAGGCAAATACAGTATAGAGAAAAATACTTTTAAGACCCTTTCCCTAAAGCTTTACAAATCACGGTTTGACAATCCTGATTTATCAAAATACAAGACTGGATCAAAGATTTTTCTAAAGATGATTAATGAAATTTCTTTATTTGTACCTTTCATTCATAATATTTTCTGGCATGAATAATACAGCTGAGTTTACACCACAACTGCATGTATTATCTGCTAATAAATGAGTTGCTTCAGGGGCTTTTCCCTGCTAAGGACACCAATTTTGTGCTCTTCTCTCCCCAGCCCCATTTTCACAAAACCACAAGATGTCCAGAAATGTCACTATCTATCAAGTGTGGGTGAAACTGGCCAAAGGATTAAAAGAAATCATTAGAAACCCCAGACAAAAAAAACCAATGTGGCTATGCAGCATCATCACATCCAATCCCTAAAAAACTTACCTAGTTGCAGTATCATGACTGTATCATTGAAGGCACGCGTCACCAATCCAAAATGTCTGTATAGGGGATAGCACAGCACTCTTCTTCCAAAAGATACCAGGACATCATGAATGCTAGTGAAACTCTGTGTGTATCAGTGAAAAATCTGAATTAGTTTGTGTGCTTTCCTATACAAAGAATTAGGTCTTTGCTTGTTTTCCTTTAAGGAAAAAAGTCGTAGCAGAATAGAGCACATCTGAATATATTATTAATCTAAAAATGTGTATTTTAATAACTATGGAAATCAACATGTTAAATAGAAACAAGACACTGTACATTTCGTTTGCATGGCAGGTTAACTGAAGGCCTGTATGTTTTAGTGGTTTTGAATTAAAAAAAGAATTTAGAGAACATTAGAATAAAACATCTAACTCAAGCCTTTGCCATCCTTTAGATTAAAGCAATATATTACATCTGTCCCGCATTATTACATATATTAAGGGGAAACTATAAAAAGCCTTTTAAGAATAAAGAAAAATTAAAACCACATGATATTAAAATACATGTGTACATGTAAGATCTTTAAAAATGATACATGACTTTGTCTTTAATGAAAATTACAGATATTTGAGACAGGGATAAATATACCTGCTCAGGGAAAGCAGTTCATTGTCCTTCTTCACAAGTGAGGAAGACCTCAAATTTACTCAGGCCAGAGGCATTAACTTAAGAGAGTGATTCCCTTTCCAGCTTTCACTTTTCAAGACAAAATATTCCATTTATGAATGCAAATCAAAACACCTATTTCATCTCGAACTCTCAATTTATTCAAATTAATAAAAATGCTTTGCTGACAGCCAGCACTTTTTTTGCATTATGGAACTACCTCAACCCACTTTTCATTTTAATGGAGCACCGGTAAGCATTTAAATAATTTATGTTTTCTTATTTAATATTTAGACTCTAAGGTGTGTACATGTCACACACAGCAAAATGGCAGTCAGTTCAATCAAGCCATAGCTGAGGCAATTTTGTTTACAGATTGATGAAAACACCCGCCTCTACATGGTTTGTAGAACAGATATAGTTATTAACAGCTTGGTGCCAGGAGACTGAATTTTCTGGGTGTGAAATATACTGTTGGCACAGACTGCACTAAGAACTTATATATTATAGGATAAGCACATGCAGAAGCTCCTTCACTATGTTCGGAAGTGGATCTGAAAAGAACTCAAGATTCAAGACAACCACTGCATTTTAACAGTACTCCTTTGTGATTATAGAACATTCAATGGAAACAAATTAAAACAGATCTAGAAAACCATAGCACCGAACATAACATTCACCACTACAAGAAACGTTTGAAGGACTGAACTCAAAAATCCTGTCAAATTTCATTTTTCATCCTGCAAACTGATATTGGGCTCAGTAATTTTAGGAATGAAGATGGGACAGTCCTTTCTAGCCCACTGCCACTGTAAGAAACAGTGGATTACAGACCAGGTTAAGTCCCTTCCACTTCCAGGACCATAACAACTTAATGATACAGGCTTGTGTGCTTTCAGTAAACAATCTGAAAGTGCAAAGAACAGAATTCAGTTTGTTTCCTCTAGTCTATGTTGTTTTCAAAGGGCTAACAGCAACTAAACAAATAGGTATGTGGCAATAATGCTGCAAAGAAGGGGGCAGGTAAAGCAACACACGACCACTAACTGCAAGAAACCTGAAACAAAAGCATTCAGCATCTAAAAGATCACACAATCATTAAACCCTGAGACAAAAGTTCTACAACCACAGAACTGAAGTCTTTTTGCTACAAGAACATGGAATTTGGAATTCACCTTCTCCATGACAGGTTAGAAGAAAAAGAACCACCAACCACCTTTTGATTGAGTTGTAAAAGCTTTTCCTATCGTTGGCTTTCCATTTATGTCTGGGCTTCCCAGTTCTGCTCTTGCCACATATTCTGAAGCCACACAGCAGAACTGAGGAGAAGCCAGAAGGTGCCTCATTTGCAGGCAAGAAAAGGAGTGAGCTAGAAGTGCAGAACAATGAACTATGAAGGCTGACGAAGAGTTCAGCAGTCAAAAAACCCAGAAGTGAACAATAAGCTGCTTTATCAAGGCCTGCCATCTTTAAAAGTTTTTAAAACATGTATCTGAGGTAGGACTTCCAGGACACATGAACACTAAGAAATTACATTCCCTGCTTTTTATGTCCTTGATATGCCCTTTCTATTTTAACATGCTTTTGACGATTAAATAGGAAGGTATCTATGACTTCTGATCAAGGAGCTAGGTAGCTCTATTTTGTTGCCCTAAGCATGGAGTTGCACATACGTATGTGAAGATTAACTACAGTTACTTCCTAAATAAAGGTCAAAACTTATGAATCAAGCCCAGGAGCTCAGGACAGTGTGTGGACAAGCAGCTTGTCTGTAGTGCCTATCCTCAGCTTTTCCAGAATGGGCCAGAAGGCAGCCCATTCCCAGACAGATGAGAGCAGCCTGTGGAGGAAGGCAGTAAGCTGGAAACCCAGAAGTCACAATCTATTTCTCACATTTATTAGAAAGAGAACATATACTTAATCTTCATACTGAAACAGTAAGCTTTCCACAAAAGCAACATCCACTACCAATACTAAATAATACAGCAAGCAGATAATGCAAAACTGAACTTTTAACTTACCTCCAGCCAGCACAATGTTGCACTCAGTTTCCTTATGTTCCAAGATGATTCAACCTGATTTTAAGAGGAGACCTTAAAACAAGTGTTATCTAATTCAACATTCAAGACTGCTGGCAAACTATTTAAGGTAACATTCTGGCAGCAATTTAAGAACCTTTGTGAATATGAAGCAGCGATTATTTTATGTGCATTGAAATGGCCACAGGACAGCATTAAAAATTATATTGCAATGCAGATGTTAAATAACTGAATTGGTTTCCGCATTGGGAGTATCTAGCCTATGCAGAAAGCCTTTTAAATACAAGAGCAATCACACAAAAACCAGTTTTTTAGTGGAATTCTGTCCCTTTTCACCAAGCAACAGAAAGTTGATTCAACAAAGCTCAAGCTCAAACGCCTTGTTTCGTGAAAACAGCTCAAAACTCTGGCTTTCAAAGAGGCTACTAAAGCCAGCAGTACATGTAAAATGTCATGACAGATTCACAGTATTTGTGTGGCAGTGTGGTCTAGTGGGATGATTACAGCAAAAAGCCAGGAATGCCTGGCTCTAGTGAAGATTTCTATGGCCTGAAGATCTTGGAGGGGTGTGTGTAAAAAAATAGAAGAGGAAAAAAAGACTACAGTGTGTTTTCCACACATACTGTACAGTTATTGCAAAGGTCACTAAAGGATTGTACAATTGTGTTCCTCACATATTTGTGGTTCTGTGCAACACGAACACACAATACAACCATCCTAGATTATTCTGTTGAATAAACAGGTCTGGACATTTCTGCCATTCTAAAATCCATGCCCCACACGTCAGTCTGATTAAGACAGAATGGTTTGGATTATATGTTCTAATATTTTGATTAAAAGCATTTGAGAAAACACTGTATTGGTTAATATCAGCAGAGGAGATGCCAGACACAAAGCTATATCTGGGAAGTGAGTCCATTTCAAAAAGGCAAGTTGCCCACAGCACAGCATGGAATCCATCCTAAACTTCCACTCTTCTCTTAATCCTTAATATCCTGTACAAAGCCTGGGATACAGAACATACAGTAAAGCTGGCTGCTGCTTGTGGAAGAGACGGGCGAACAACAGAATCCTGAAAACGGAAACATCCCTTCCTACCTCCCTAAGTGTTTGAACACAAGAAGAACACTCTGCATCAGCATTTTATTATTATTTCTTTTATGTGTGTCAATTTTCAAAGTTTTAAATGCCTTGCTCTGGTTTCCAGAATGCCCCAGGAAACACCTTTCATGCTCTGTGCATAAGCTTAAAAAAAGGTACCCACCAAACAAAGTAACTCTTGAAAAAACTCACTTTTTTTAAAGGCATATAATGGTAGCCTAATGCATAGTTTTAGTCTTACAGACAATGATTTCCCATGCTCTTTCAGAACTCAAATCAGTAGTGGTATTATTACACATACCTGTTTGTAATAATATCTATTGTGTTGTAATTCCCTATTATGGAACTGTCCAAAGTACAGAAGAACCATCAATGTAAAACAGTAATTATTTTGTGAACTCTAAATTTACATGAATCAAGACACATCACAACACAAATCAGAAACAAACAATTGTCTGGAGTCTCCTGCAACTGCAGTTCTCTTCTACAGCTAAAATGCTGCTCCAGAAGAGCAGAAGTCTTTAGAAATCTTAATACTCTCCACATGCATCCCAATAGCTAGAGATGTAAAATCTTTCATTTTAACTTAATTACATATTTTTAATGCTAGGAAGTAAATTCACTTTAAAAGGTAAGTTTCCTAAATGACAGCGAAGGGTCCAACAGTAGCTTCCTGAAACTTTTTTTGACTTACGTTCTTGTCTCCTTCGTTGACACGGATTTCATAGCAATAGGCCAGAAGGATATCAATTAAACCAAGATATACATGATGACGGCTTCTTTTATCCAGAAGGTAAGATTTATTTGTGAACTTTCTCAGCTGCTCTCTCTCTTCCTCAGAGAAGACAACTATAAAAAGTCAAAGGATAATTGATCATGAATTTAAAGCTGGCACATTCATTTTAATAGGTGGTAATACTACTTAAACAGTCTCTTTAAAAAGAAGCATGTAACTAATCACGGGTCACTCATCACTCGAGAAAAAGCCTAAATCATTCTTACTTTCATTTTTAACTTTTATTAAACTCTGTCATGCTCCTTTCAAAGTCAAGTTCCAGCCCTGCAATGTACTGCATGTACCCACCCCAAAAGTGCCAAGGACTTCTGTGGACATCTGGATATCTTACCAGAGATAAATGCATAATTATGATCCAAGTAAATTTAAGTCCACATTGTATGGGATAAAAATAAGAAAACAGGATAAATAAATATATTTTCTTATTGTGGAAAAGGGTAAGAACTAAAGAAATAGGGAAGGTGAAAAAAGGAAAGGTACAGTTCTGCATTTCCAAGACTTATCAATTTTGACTCATGACCTAGACATGATTTAAGAGCTTCATTTATGCTGTGTGATAACATCATTTCAGTGTCTGAAGAAAAAGAAAGATCAAAATTCCAATCCCACCAATGTTGGTATGAAAGCTGTACCTCCTTCCAAAGACTTATGGTATACGACGTAAGTGGCCATCATAATTTGCTTATCTTCAGTATTTAGAGTGGCTATACTGAGCCTACCCCAAGAATCTTCTCACCCAGTACTTCCTCTTTGAGATGCATAAAGAAGACAACAGCAACAGAGGAGGCACGTTGTGACAATGCATCAAAGTATTTCTTTAGAAAGAGTGGCACAGACACAGATAGCTAGGATTGAATACTGCATGGTAACCTTCTGAAGAGTACTTAAAACACTTCAGAAAGGATGACATAAGTGCCTTGAAATAACAGTAGAGATTAAGTAGATAACTGACGAGAAGCCAGCCCAGTACAAACTCACTTATCAAGAAGCCATTTAGTACAATTAAAACAGCCAGAAGCCAGAGGTAAGAGATGTTCAGCCAGGCTGCATGGAGTGCAGGCATTCCATGTCAGCAGGCTCTGATTCACTGAATAGGACAGATGTAGTGAGCACATTTTGGTCATGCCACAGAAGAAAGTTACAGGCACAAGGTTACTTGACAGGAGAAACATGTTACTAGCTTGACAGCTGATGCTTTGCTGCATTGAGGAAGTCACACTTCATAATTTCTTCAAGCACCAGTAACACTAGAACCAGCTTGAGTTTACAATACCATGACTGAAGGAGATTTCTCTAGGGACAGGAACAAGCCTAAGACAGCACTCTTGTCACACTTTTAAACGAAACCCTATGTGCCAGGATTAGGTACAGGATGTATGCCTTAACTCACTGAATTTTAATTATTTATTCTAGGGAAGAGAGGCAAAACCAAAACCTTACAATTACTACTGATATATCTCTTCAATTATGCTTTACCACTCCTTGAGTCACTATGTTCTGGCACACTCACTTGAGAGGCCAGAGAAAAGCTCTTTGCAAGACGTAAAAACTTTAAAATGTAAACCAATTAATGGTTAACACACTAAGCTGAGGATATGATACTAAATATTAATGTTCATCACCACAATAAAGCACCTGAGGAGTTCTTGCTAGACTGGGAGGCAGCCGGGAAAGGTCAGCCTTTGGGGTTCTGAGACTGATCCTTGAGTATTGCTGAGCCACCATCATCCACCAGCTTCATCAGCATTTACATCTTGACCTGATAACTCAACAATTCCTGCCCTAACTTGATCCCTGCTTTTCCAGTTTAGGCTTTTAAATGCTCCACACTGGTATTTACCTGTGGAGTCCTCGAGCTACTAACAATCCTACCTGCAATTTGACTATTCCTATTTTCCTGCAGACTGTCTCACAGCTCCTTCCCAGCAGCATGAGCCAAGGTCACACAGCTGGGCACAACCCAGAATCCAGAGCCCTGGACCTCGGGACACAGCTAAATCCCCGTTGGATTGTGGGATGTTACAGCATGGGTTACAGACAAAAAAAGGGTTACAACTCCGAGTAAACCAAGCTCCTTTTTAGAGCCCTTGACCGTTTCTTTATCATAAGGATGATGATTGCATGCATGCTTACATATATTTTTCCTCAAACACTGCTCATCATTGTTTTATACAATCCACATGCTCAGGGATTCTGAGGCAGGGAGTCTGCCTTGAAGACATGCAGCTTCTTTATCCCAGGAGCTTTCTACAAACTTCCTAATTGTATTATGTGTTTTGAAACAAATGTCAGTGATGCCAAAGGCACGTACATACGCACACACCTCATCTCAAGACAAAGTTATGAATTAGACAAAACATCATTGAATGTTTCTTCATTATGAACTTTTAAAATGTTTCTATCAGCTTCATAAACGTGAAATACTTGATTTAAATGTCTACGGAAAGTTCTTGTGAGCTGAACGTTCCTCTGGAGTCAAGCCAGTCTCCATTTATTTATAAGCTCCCACAAAAAGAAATTCCAACTTTTATACCATCTTGAGAAAGCCAATCTCTCCCACTTGCTATGATCTTGTGCAAAGTGACAATTTAGCAAGACTACAGCAGTTCTGTCTTCCTGTTAATGCAATGTGGTTCAGTATTATCCCTTATATCACAAATACAGATGATTAATCTATGTTCTATCAGCATTTTGTTTTCTAAGTTCTTAAATTACATTGATTATTCAGTGAGTCACCTCTATCACTCACATTAAAATTATCCATAAAACCATACATGCAATGGTTTAGCACATTTGAAAAACATAAAATCAAACCATTCTGTAAGTTGCTACAGTAGGGTGGGTATCACAACAGGGCATTTACAGTTAGCAGGTCCAATTGGAAAGAAAAAAAGATATTTCCCATTTCAGCCAGCTTCCACTAGAAAATCCTCTCCTGGAATACAAGACAATTTATTATATAAACATATGCAAGTGGCACTTTCACCCTCAAGAAAAGCACAAAAGAGGAGGTGAAACTGAAGCTAAAGATGCGAAAGAAATTCTGAGAAGTGAATAGACAAAAGTTTGTTAGCAAAGACTACTATAGCAGATAAGAGTCGTAACACTTAAAATCACTTCTGATGACTACAGTAATGAAGAAGTTTGCTAGAAAGATGGAATTTTTCAAGTTTTACTAACAAGGATTTGCTAGATTCCCTAAAATCCACATTGTGAAGGAATACATAAATGTGATCCATACATTCCTTATAAACAGAAAGCAAAACAACTCCAAGTGAAGTTTACCACATAGGAGATAAAGTTTTCTTCCTCTAGAATGCAAACTTTCTGAAGCATCTAACATATACAACTGGACCATAAACACAGAAACTGCAAGTCTACTAGAAAGCAGCATCAACATGTAGACTAGACAACTCCCAAGGTAAATGTTACAAGATGTTCATTAACTCACTGCAAAGTGCTTGGTATTCTAAATACAATTTCTCTCTCTGGAGAAAACACTTCAATTTTACAAATAGGTATCTATCCATTCCTTAAAGTTTTTGAATAGTAAATTATCCAGGCCTGAAACTCATTATTAATATGCCAAAACCACCACCTACTTCGTTTTCCCAATTCAAAAGTGTAAGTACATACTATAAGACTAACAAGTAAAACTGCATTTTCTGCTATATTAAGCCTGCTCATTTTTGTACACTTGTGTTACCAATGCTTTAACAGTATCTGTACAACAATATTAGTCTAGTGCAAAGCAGCATCTGCTGCTACTTATCAAGTACTGAATTTGCAAGTTCTCCTTAAGATTTATTTTTAAATGGTTTGTACATTTGTCAGTGCCAAAATCACACTCCTTCTAGCCACAGAATAACTGTGTATTAATGTATGCATGTCTAAAGGAATCAAATTAATCTCACATCCAGAATTACTGATAGATGATACAGCAGAGATTAGCCTTACTTTTTAATCATCTCCTCCACTTAACTCTAAACTAGCCATTCCTCATGTTAAATGTATTTCAAATTGCCCTTCAGTACCCAACTGTCAATGAAGTACAGTTTAATCTTTAAAGGGGAGGATGAGGTCTGACAGCCAGAGGGTGTTTTGTTATGGTCTTACTGATGTTTTACCCTGCCGATAACATCACTTAAATCAAGCCAGCGTAAGATCCGTATCTCAAGACTACTATGACACTTATGGTTTTAAATGTGTTAGAGGCACTTAGATAAAATGTGCTATCTGGACAGACAGCTGACTTAGTGGTCAGACTCAGAAAATTACAGAGAAGTATAGGTCAGGAAAGTGCCAGGACAATCAGCTGGTCCAGCCTTTTGGTGAAAACAGAGCCTTGGCTTATGGTCCTGTCAAGGCAAGTTGTGAATTCCAGAGCTACCTCAAAGGAAAATAACAGCAGAACTACCACCCTCTTACATTAAAAGAAGAAAGTCAGCACTACTCTGACGAGAAAGACACCCAAAGGCTTTGTTCAGGATCAGCATTTCCCACAGTGCTGGATACTGCCTTAAAAAAAACACTTGGTAACAATACTGTAAACTTAAACAAGTAACTGACCTAATGAAGCCAAATTTTCTACAGATTTGTGTCTGGATTTGCTGCTAACTGGTAAGATGTGAAAGGTTACTGATACTTTTCACAGTGCTGACATGCCAAGAACATCCTTCCTGTATGGACTATACAATGTCTAAAAAGATGGCGCTGAAGATCCAATAAATGCACTCTTCCCTTGTACAAGGGCCAGTTTTTTAGACCTTGCAGGAAGTGGCCATCTTTAGAATCACCGAATCATAGAATAAACTAGATTGGAAAAGAATTTTAAGATCATCAAGTCCAACCATTATCCCAGGACCCGCAAGAACTCTGTCAAGGAGACTGTGATCAGATGAGCCTCAGTTCTTCAGGAAGTGAGCCAAGAGTCCTAAAACCCACAAAACTGTCCTCCTCTGAATGCCTATATTTGCTCTAAACTATCATCAGTCAAATCTGGTTTGTTCATCCCTCCCCTTCCTTTACAATCCTTCCACGCCAATTTTTGCTTGTTTATCTTTTCTTTCTCTAATTCTCAAATCAACATTTACAGCATATTTCCTCCATAACAATTCTGGTGTTCTTCCTCCAGGCATTCTCCATAAGGTCACTGGACTTGAACAGTCTTTCCCAGATCATGCAAGTTCTTTTATACTAATTTTTGTTATTATTCTTTAACAAATCTGCAGTTCTTATAAACCGTATCAAAACCATACATCATTCTTTCTTCCATGTCTTATTGTTCTTGCCTTTTAAAATCTGAGATACTTTACAACAGAGACCTATCATTTGTCCTACCATACGACATATGATATGTTAATAATTTTGCATGAATAAACAGTAATCTTTCCTCACATGAAGAACGCTTGCTCTGCAGCAGGAATGCACACATGCTGCAAAGACCCAGAAGACCGAGTAAAACAAGTAAACAGAACAATTGCAGAAATCTGGTAAGTGATTCATCTTGAACTTATGAATCTACAAGTAATGGTTTATCTTTGAGCAGAGCCCTCCTGAAAGGCAGATCTTTAAAAAGAAGTTGCTTCCCAATCTATAAAGAAATCAGAAAGAGAGAATGGTCACTGGTAAGTATGACAGGTTACTGTAAGCAAAATAAGATATCCTTGGAACACATAGATGCAACATTAAATACATGTTAGCCTGAGCCTTTGAAGATCCTTGTGCTGCCTAAAAAGGAGTTTTTACAGTTGTGCAATTCAAAGTAGAATAAAAATTAACTTTTCACTAAGTTAAATGTGACTGTTAGAAAACACAAAACCTTTCATTTGGAATCTGTAGAAGCAAGACTGTAACATAAACTTCAGCAGCAGTAGAAAGCAAGGGCTTTCCAACAGTTTTGTTCCCTCATGGGAAGAAAGACTGTGTAATTTGTTAAGCTAGACATTATAAGCGTGAACAAAATCTGGGCCTTTCAGCTTTAGAAAATATCCACTCCAAAAATGGCATTTTGCTACAAACACGATGGTGAAACCTGCTCTCTCGTATTTCCTCGGGTTCCTCAGCCACACTGCAAGGACAATACTCTCTGTTGAGTGGCTAATAAGCCGGGGGGTGGAAGGATAAACAAAAACCCGACAAAGGGCAAGAAGAGACGATACACAGCAAAAGGTAAAAAAGGACAAAAGAAAGAACAAACACACAGGACAATAAAAGAAACTTTAAAAAGACAAAATACACCACACACACGAGCTGGGAGAAAAGTAAACAGGTTAAATAAAAATAGATTCAAGGCAAGGACAGAAGAGAGCTGAAGACTTTAAATGCTAATGAGAAGAAATGATCCAAAAAGGAAAAAAATCTGGTAATGAGACATTCAAAAACCTGATGATGAAAAAATAAGAGAGAGAATAATCAGGGCTGAAAGTAAGAACAGTATCAACCAAACAAAACATGCAGTTAATTGTAATGCCATGGGAGACAAAGCAATCTGTATTTCTAATTGCTCCTTGTAGCCAAAGGCATTATAAAGACAAAAGTAATCAAGTTTTTGATTCCAAGGAACCAGTGAAGGTAAAAACCAAAAGGACATCAATATAAATTAGTTAAAGGAAGAAACAAAACAAAAATACTCTTGGTTCAGGGTTTCTGAATCAGAAAACTTACTTTTAAAGAACATGGTAATTTGTGTCACTTTCCCACACTAAACTCATATTTCCATGTAGTACCTTGAGAAGTCAGCTCCCAGTGACATTCCTAATTCCACAGGCACTGTGTAGGTGGGAACTGTTCGAATGGCAGCAGTAACAAAGCACAGAAAACAGAGACTCTAAAGGTACCAGGTGTCAAATTTTAGTCCCAATACCCTAATATTCTGGTAGCCTGTACTGTAGTCCACCATCTATAATGCTTTAACATTGCCATTCCTACTTTCTTGTCTACCAGTTATTTAACTTCAGTTAACAACCCTCTGAAAAGATGTGGCCTTTCATGTTGGAGGGCAGCGGACTTCCTCAGTATGAGATGCTGCACATCTGACAGCTATTTCCATCTTACCTCTCAGTTTTCCTGTTCTTGTGGACCAGCTTCAGGCAGCACACGTTTAATTAAGAACACAACCTTCCTGCACACAGGACAGACAGTATTTCTGCAAGCTGGCCATATTACACCTATCACAAGTGGCACATCTTTTAAACACCCAAATATCTGACGTTTCTTTACAAGCTGTATGCTTGAAAGTCCTCATTGTGAGAGACAATGGAAATGGCCTAATTTCAGATGCTTTCCTGAACAGAAAACATGAATTTGCCCAGGTTGCCCAGGGAAGTTGTGAATGCGCCATCCCTGGTGGTGTTCAAGGACAGCCTGGACAGAGCCTTGGGTGACATGGTTTAGTGGGAGGTGTCCCTGCCCATGGCAGGGGGGTTGGAACTAGATGATCTTAAGGTCCTTTCCAACCCTAACTATTCTATGATTCTATGACTTGCAACTCAGGAAGAGGAAGAAGTCTGGGTACTCTTCGTTTTATGCCTTTTTTCCATAAGAAATAAAAAGAAACTGCATGAAGGTTTCAATCCCTCCTTCTTTATGCCCTTAAACTGGTTCAGAAGCAAACAGGGGTACACACATACACAGGCTCAAAGAATTACCATGTACCATTTCATAAAACACCATGTAACATACTGCAATACACGTTTGTGCCCCTAGAGCTTCTGTGCTCAAGTACCCTTTGGCTTTTCATAGTTAAGCACTAGTGTTCAAAGGCTTTTACTATAAGCACACTCTAATACCAATGACAGCCTCCTTATCCTTGTAGCTGTAGAGCATACCTTCCCTTAAAGCAGACTTCTCCCAGTTCTAGTGGAAATAACATTTCTCAAGTAGTAAAGAAGGCCCTTCACTTAGCATGGTCCTTGTTGCTTTTATGTGCCTTTTTCATGTCACCTCCACTTACCCAGCATGCATACTGGAATACAAGTTAACGCAGATACACAGTTGAACTGCATTCAGCTGGTAAGAATTCCCAAATCTGTAACTCGGATAAGCCAGATCATCCCATTGATTAGATAAAGCATAAAAGCAATACAAACCCACAGGTAACTCATCCTATTGATAGTCAGACTCCAGGTCCAAGAACCCAGACCAACCTTTTACCCGTTTGCATTCCATTCATAAGAAACCTTCAAGTAGAACCTGTACTCCCTCTCATGGCGGTTGCTTTTACCACAACTCACTCAGGTTTAAGAACCTCTACTGGTTTCAGATTCCCATTCTGCCCTTTGTCATCCCCATCTGCTGTTGCCATTCAAACACCCTTACCAAAACTTAGGTCTTTTTAAGGAAAAGGGTGGGTTGTTCTCATGAACATAACCCAGATGGCCTCTCATGTTCCTTAAATTTCCTCAAGATCCACTAAATTACATGAGCCACTTCGTCCAGACACAGGAGGGTCACACTAAATTCTTTTGACCATTCTTACTAAATGCATCTGTTAAAACAACTGGTTTAGAGAAAGATGATCCTTTCTGTAGCTCCGTTTTCTGCATACCTTTCATTAGCTTGCCAGGCTTTGAGTAGTTTGTCTGTTGTTGTTGTCCCTGAAACCCAGCAACATATGTGTGTATTTTTTCTTCAGAATTTCCATTTGGAGTAAAAACATCCTTTATCAGTAATATCATCCAGTAGCTCTTCCTTTTCATTATTCCTTTTCATTATACTCCTCAACACAGGCAAACATTAGCAGTGTTTCATTTACTCAGGAGCAAATAGATGAAAACAAACAGAAGAATCCCTCAATATTCTGTTTTCAAGCCTCTTGTACCTTTGTACAATGCTTTTTAAATCAAATGCTTATGGTGGATATAATTTACAATTTCTGGCTTTAGAGGCTGAAAAGAGACCAGTAATGAAGATCAGATTACATTCACAGTGACGTACACAACACTTAAACAGATTCCATTGTTCTGGAGGAAATGTGAAGGTACAGGTATTATTAGTGCACTAATATTTGCTGAGAACCTCTGGTGAAGGGATTATCATTATCTACTTCAGTAATGTCGCATTTTCCCACTACACAGGAAATGAACAAAGGACAATAAAAGAATATGCATAAAAGTAACTTGTAACGCTCTCTGCAATCGCCGTGTACAGAGAGGTAACCTCGGTTATCTGTTAACAGTACTGCGACAAGGTCATCTACTAAACCTGAAACCATCCCTTTTAGTTTCTAAAAGGACAAAGATTCTCCTCTGAAAAAAAGTCCCCAAGACCCATAAAAATATCAGTAGAGTAATAAATGCCACGAGCATGTGTGTTACTGTGTCAATAAAACAAAACACCCTACAGAAGACATGCTCATCAGACATAAAGGGCTGGTATTAGTACAATCTTCCACAGCTGATTCTTGCAAAACTTGCTGTGAAGTGTCTGCACCTTATTTGGAACTGGGCACAAAACCCAGTTTGGGCTATTTTTTCCGTTGAAAATACAAGTAAGAAAGGGAGAACAGTTACTTGAAAGATCTGAAAAAAGAGGAAATAAGCACCAGCAACAAAGGACCCATTTTCTAGCTGTTACAATCACTAAATGAAGACAGGTTTGATTTGATTTCAATTACTATGACTTACTGACATTTGTATCTCCTTTGAAATCTTAAAGATTACAGCAAACCCTTAAAAGTGAACTTTTTCTTCATTGATACCTGAAATTCTTAAACAGCCTTTATGAACAATTAACTCCAAAATTTGCTCTGTAGGTGAAAGAGATCACACACCACACTAGGCAACTAACAGATAAAATGCTTAAAATGAAATGACCACTTTATAACATACTGTTAATTACACACACACAGGTGTCTCAAAGATTTCAGTATAAAGCTGTCCCTCAGAGAATCTAATGTTTTACTTGAAGACAGAAGTAACAGACACTCCTTTACAAAGAATGGTTAAGACCAAAAACTCTAGGGTTAAAAGCATATTTTTTCCCTTAAGAAAAATAACCTAAAAGATAACATGGCATCACAGCAATTATCATTCAAGCAACAAGTGCATACATACATACATATACACACATATATTCTCACCAACTGTATGAGTGTCCTGATCCTGATGACTTTCCCCCTTCAAGGCTGTCATTTTTTTCTGAGCATCAACCCACCATGGTTTGTACTTCAGAACATGCTGAACAGCTTCATCTTCAAAAAAATCAGCACTAGGGGGAAAAAAGAAGAAAGAAAACAAACATCAAAACCAGTCATATGCTATTTCAATTTATAGTGTATGTGGGTATATTTTAATGCATACATAGAACACACCCGACTTGGCTGTAGGCTATTTTCCATACATTAGAAGTATTTTCTATGGCATAAAAGCAGAAAATAATCATTATTAAAAGCATAAACAATATTCTCCTATCTTACAATATCCCTTCCTTACTTCCTCCACTTTTCCTGAGCCACCCAGAAACCTGGGAAATTGATGAGCTTGCAGCATGACATGAAGGTGAACAAACCTGACTTGTTCTGGGTGTTAAAGGAAAACATTCCAAAGAGAAGAATTCTCAGACAATGTCACCGGCAGCAAATTGCATTTTATTGGGAAGCACTCCCACTTGGGGTACTTTTGCATATACTTTGGGGAAGGGTATGCAGCTGATGGGCAAAGATACAGTAGGGATGGGGACAGACTTCTAGGTAAACAAGGGCCTGCCTAGTGTAGCAAGGTGGAAAAAGAAGAGTTGTACGCAAATTCTGGAAGACAGATTACCTCCACCTCAGCACAAAGCCATTGTGGTAAAAATCTCAATATAGTAATTCTGGGAGGATTTATACCAAGTGATTCAAGTTCTAAGCCTCCTCTTATTTTAGCTTTTTCTTCACAATAAGCAATCGTATAAATACTTGGAACTAAAAAAAAAAAGAAAAAAATGCAGGAAAATTCCTAATACCTTCCCAATCATCACAAAAAACCTGTCCAGTCTACTGAACAGGCACAATTTGCTTTACTCTCACACTGACAGTTTTTTGTTGCCCTCCTTCAGGATCTTTATAAAGTAACTTAAAGAGATCAGCAAGCGTGCATTTTCCTGAAAGGCAACAGAACACTTGTTTGCCAGTTTTTCCCCGATCTGTCTTCATCAGGATACACACGAAAACATTTTCTGTTGAAGGACTGGTATCATCTGAAGCAACCAAAAACACAGCCGCTAAGCTAAATGTTTGTAGCTCATCTACCAAGCCAGAACACAGGCTCTAAGATGGAAACTTATAATTACTGTCAGTTGCATCACATTATAGGTTAGGAACTACTTCAGTTCTAGCGAAATGTTCTTCCAAGTGACATTTCAAGAAGGTTTTTCTAATTTCTATGTGCTACAGAAACACATACAGCTGCCTCTGAAACACCTGATGGGAAAAATTCCAAGCTTGCAAAGATAACTTCTGAAACAACTCCAAGTGTGCTAAGCCTCCCTTTCCCCAACAAAACACATGTACTAATTCTCCCTACCAGGGACTACGCTCTTCTTCCACCAGATCAACTTTGCAGGAATCACAGTACATTAACAGAGCTCATGGCTTCACTTTAGTTTATTTATCTGGAGGTTTCTGAACCTAACTTGACCTGAAATACTCAAACTTGAAAGGCATGAAGAATCACTTCCACCTCCATATTCATGGGATGAAGCAGAGAGAAACACGAAGTCTTGGTTTGGAACTTTTCCCCATTCTGCTGTAAAGCTATAATTTCCAGAAGTAATCTTAAACTCAATCATTTTTGAAAAGAAAAAAAAGAATATTTCAATTGAGGTACTTCTACTTGACTAGGTGAAGTAAATCAATACTCACAGGTAATGATCAGGCTCAAACTTGGCAGCCTCAGCTGCCAGACGTTTCCTCCTGCGTTCATCTACAGGAGTTTGGTCTGGATCCTTAACGTCAATAACATCACTGAGTTCATCCTGCAAATGCAACAAAAATTACAGGACCAGGCCACATGTATCACATACAAGATTTATTCAGTAAGAGTTTAGGAAGAATGCTTATCAGCATTACTACACTGAAATCCCTAGATGTTCTTCAATCTCCCTTTCAAATCTTCTAAATTCATGCTCCATTGTGCAAATAAAACATCAAAATTCCAAAGAAATTCAATTACTTGAAGCTCCTTAAAATTCAGGATATTATGAAGTCTATTCAGGCTGGTTTATCATAAGGCAGCGGGTTACTTTGCATTACGATACAATCTGCAATGTTTAACAAAAGCACACAACCACAGAGACACGATAAAACTCATAGACACTGTTTTTGTGGCTTTTGAGATTACAATCCCAGTCTGAAGTGGCCATACATTAGTTAATGGGCAACTGCAGTACCATTTAGGCATCATTAAGTAGTGGCACATTAAAGCTGATAGAAAATGTACTTCTTCGCAGATTTCATAGTAATAAACTAGTGTATACATCCTAATAGCATGTAAATACATTCTCCATAAACAGCAATCCTTCTGCTCCAAACTCTGATAATTCTACAATTCATGCAGTAAGTAGAGTTACATAATTAAGCTGCCTTAAGGAGCTACAACTTAAATTGCTTAACATATAAGAGCAAAGTAACTGCATTTCAAAGCTCCTATCTTAACAATTAATCTGTAAAAGCGAATTGCAATGCATCAGCATAACCCTTGTAAATCCCACAGATACCAGGTGGACAGACAGCCTGAAGAGTGCACATTTCAAAAGTTACTGTCTGGTAAGAAGAGTCTAAAATAAAAACTACAGTGAGAAAATTACCATGAATTTCACAATGACAAAAAATTTTACTGCAACAACCATACAGATAAGCCAGCTTTCATTTGGTTGTTGGTTTTTGTTTGGTTTTGATTTCTCTTTAACTTAAAAAGTAATTAAAATTCATGACATCTGAAATACACTGTACACTAATGTTAAAAGAGTTTGAAGTCAGAACAGAAGACAGTACCAAATATAATGCAAAAGTGTTAAAGCAGACTGTTAACAGCCTGCAGACTGTTTGCAGCTTGTCAGAACTCTTCACCTGGCACGTGGCCTACTTCATCGAGGCCTTTTCCCATGCCTTCACAGGCCAGCTGAGCTGTGCCGGTGATGGCAGCACACTGCCAGGGCCTGGTTTTACCAAGGACCCTATTCAGCCCTTTTCTCCAGTGCTGAAATTACTGCAGAGACAGGTCAGCTTCTTGACTCTGCTACACAATTTACTCAATCTTGACCACCCCTACTTTCAGGAACAAGGATTTG
Source organism: Coracopsis vasa (assembly GCA_026283785.1). Classification (NCBI taxonomy): domain Eukaryota; kingdom Metazoa; phylum Chordata; class Aves; order Psittaciformes; family Psittacidae; genus Coracopsis; species Coracopsis vasa. The sequence goes on along the minus strand of JANHGB010013741.1, from coordinate 12,003 downwards.
TCCATACTACTACATGCAAAAGCAGAATATTCTCAGTAACAGAATGGGATAACGGAAAATAGTTACCTAATGATTCCTTCCTGTCCACAGAATAAGCCAGGAAGACTGCCCAATATCCAGGAAGACTGTCCAATACCCAGTACTTTTATGATAGGAAAAGGCAAAAATGCATCTACCTGCAGCCGCTGGAACACCCCTGACCGCAAGTTCCCAAAGCCATAACAGTACTGTAGTGGTAGACTGCTTTCTGCACTGTCTTTGTAAGGGGTCTGCTCTATTTCCCAGTCAAATTCTTCTTCCTCCTCCTCAGACAACTCAGCAGACGCAGCTATATGTATTGCATGGTCAGAGAAGGAAAATTATTACACAGAAAATACCTGTGTTATAATAGAAAGGCAAACACTGGTAATACAATAAGCCTTCTTCATTTTAGTCCACCTTCTAAGAAATCTTATACAACACTGAGTCACACAGGCAGATGCTAATATCAATAATCCATAGGTTCTGCTCCAAATTCTCCAACTTTCAAAAATGAAAACCAGGAACACTAAAGTATTTAACGATATGCCCTCAAAGACTGAAATAATTGTTGCCCTGATTTCAGCAAGATCAAAACTCGATGCTGAGACAACACTAACCAGGAGCAACGCCATGTTACCAACAACTGAAGAAAAGCATAAGAAAATTAACCACAAATAAACATTCTTGTCTGTTAAATACTGATGGTAAAGTCATCCATTAGAACCTTAATCAGCCTCTACCATTTGAGCTACAGGTCCAGTTGTGCTAGCGTGTAGAAAGCAGAAGACTCAACTGTGTGTGGTGGATACAGCCACTAGAGGGGTACAACGATCTACACAGGATGAGCATAAGCTAAGCACATTTTGGAAAAATACAAACGTAACTCGGATGACACGTGTATCACCTACAATACTCTCATTTCTATATTTACCCATATTTTCAGATCCATTCACAGCCTTCTTGTACCTCGGACTAGACACTAACAGAAACACTGTAGTTTTCTACAGGTATTGCTATGTACTTCTATATCTATTTTGTTATGTACACGTATAAATAGGATTCTTTCGTCATACCTATCTCGTCTACTAAAGGTTTTGCTGATCTTGATTTCTTTGGTGCTAAAAGAGATGTCAACATGTCCAGTCCCTCAAAATACTGGCCAGGAATCTCCTTAGGTAAGCGAATTGTAAAAGTCCCTTAAAGGAAAGTCAGAATATAGTTATTGTATGAAAATATCCAAAACAAACAAAAATGTGCATTTTCTTCTAATGAAAGACTCAGAGAAACCAGGACATATGCAGGTAGCATTTTATTATGCATCAATTTCTGTTCACGTTTTTAATCTTAGTTCACAAGTTTCACAAACCCCAAGTATTTTAATGATAAAATATGAAAGAGAATGTTTAACGAGTTGCGGTCTTTTGAATCACTTTTATATAAACACAAACCAACAGAATACAAGCTTCATTTTACTTTTATTCCTTCCATCATCAATCAAGCAATCAACTGATTATAGGAAACTATATTCAGCAATCTATTGTCCTAGTCAAGCATGTAATAAAGACTTTGCAAGCAGCAAATTATAGGTTTTATTGGTGGGCTTCACCAATTTTCACCTAATTCCAAATGGTATGTATTTTATTCCAGAAATAACTTCCGCCTTGAAGTGTGGAGAAAGGCTAATGCCTTCTCTCTCAAAACATAGCCAAGGGACAGCCTCAGGATTATCTCATTTCTACTCAGCACTACCTGACTTCTTTGCAGATTTACTAGACTAATAATCTTAGTATAGTAACATGTCTGGCCCCCACAGGGCTTGAAGAGGATGTGTACATCATTATTTCACTATTAGGTCAGTTCTGAACACATCCTTTGAGCTTAAGGATAGCCTGAGTACATACAAGAAAACTTGAGTAAGATATTTTCATACTAGGAAACATAGGAGACACTTTACCTTTATTTACACTATTGTATATTTCACTAAAGTACTACGTAATTCCAGTGCAAAGTATAAATTATTGGGGAGTTAGTAGCATTTTTATTGACACATATAGTAATAACATTAATGAATACCTTTGTCTGTATTATAAGATGCTTTTTCTCTGCCATCTTCTACAATTCTTCCAGGAAGTGTCAACCTACAAGCAAAAATGAGATGCCTCATTGAATGCCTCACTAATTCTACAACTTACTGTCTCAGCCTATAAAAATATAAGGCATATTCCAAAAGCAGCATGAAGAACTTAGCTACATGACCCCTTTCAATAGTAATGGAAGTCATGCAGTTAAATCCCCATTTACTTCAAAATCCATTTCCCTAAATATTGGCACAAGAGATCAGCATCTGAGATGAGATTTGTGACTCCTGGCTCCTGGCCTGGGTGAGGTTACGGCCACCACAGAGATGACACCCTTTGCATTCTATGCAGCACTTGGAAGATACTACAATTTGAAAACTATAAGCTAACCCACAGTGACAGGATATGAGAACTCTCAAGAGCTCCTGTATTGCTTATTCAGAATAACTAAGTCATTCATTCTACCAGTCCACTAAAATCCCTTGTGGTCTACTAATGCTTATAGTGGAAGCACGTCCAAGAATACAGGAGATAGAAAATAAGAAAGGTTAATAGCTTGTCATGCCAAAGGTTCTCTTAACACTTTCAACCGAGGTTGCCTCTTCTTCCTTTTCTACAGAATAGTGGGGACTCTTCTATCTAGAGAAAAGATACAGCTGGAAGCTCACTTCCTACAGCCTCCATTCACATGGCTTTTCTCTTATTAAGAGTGCATCAAAATCCATTCTTTATCAAATATACTGTGTCTCGCTCTCAACAGGCAAAATACACATTTGCTTTACACACCTTACATCCAGAATTGTCTTCCCATTTTACAATTAATAATAGAATTACAGAACAGTTTGGGTTGGCAAGGACCTTAAGATCATCTAGTTCCAACCCCCTGCCATGGGCAGGGATACCTCACACTAAACTTTGTCACCCAAGGCTTTGTCCAGCCTGGCCTTGAACACTGCCAGAGATAGAGTATTTATCACTTCTTTGGGCAACCTGCTCCAGTGCCTCAGAGCCCTCACACTAAAGAACTTCTAATTTTTAATAATCATCATCATCATCTATTAATATTTAATCTATTAAGCTACTAATCTTTAATAAAAATCTATTGTAAAGTAAATTTAGGAAAGTATTCCTTTAAACTCCCTTTAACGCAATTTAATATCTAACAATGAAGTGGCCAGATCCATAAAAACAATTCTTTGCACAAAATGGGCTGTCTATAGTTGACAGTGTAAAAGTTGCAGATGAGGAATGTGCTGAAGGGACCAAAATGAAGTTCTTTCTCTACTGATTATATTTACTTAATCAAATTCAATTTTTGTTTAAAATCTTCCACTACTTGCCTGAGGAAGTATGGCTTAGCGTAAAATTTAAAATCTTCCCCTTCAAAATACACATCAAACTCTGAAGCTCTGGCATAAGGCACTTTGATTACTATTGTAAGAAAGTCAGGATCCTGGGTCAGTTCAAAAGCTGGAGTTATCATGATGAATCCAGCAGGAAAAGCCGTGTGGCCCTATCAAAACAGAAAAACAAGGAAAGATTATTGTAGTTTCCAACTTATGAGAGCAAACAGTATCTCTTCAAAATTCTGTAAGAGGAACATTTCACACTCTAACAAAAATATCTTCCATGTGCTGAAGAAGAAAACACAACAGCAGCAACAAAAGTTATCAAGAATGTGAAGGTACTACCTCTGTGCTTCTTAAAGAAATAACTGAACGTAAAGGAATGCAAACACTTGGAGCACAGGAAAGCACCTATTACACTCTGTTTAAAACCCACTAAAGTCAGTCCTGGAACTTGTCAGCTTTTTTGTAGCTGGGGTTTATAACTATGTTTAAATCTTTACAGTTCATTAGTGAACTGATCATAAATCTCTATTAGAAAATATTGAAAAATGGTAATACTTCCAAAAAATTAGGGCTGTATTACATAATTCATACACCTACCAACCAGAACACAAACAAAAGATTGAGTAGACCCCAAACAGATTATATGGGCACATGCACTAAGCATACTGCTGTATTCAATGCATAATGGGATAGCACACACACAGTAAGTCAAAAGATGCTCCTTTGCAGCACATTCATGACACAAGAGCTTAAACATGGGCAGCTGCCACACTCAGGATGTCCAGCGTGAGCATGCTTACTATTTTGATCAGTTTGCAGGGGTTTCATACATCTGAAGAAGCATCCTAAAAATCTCACATGCCTTCCTGTCCTGGGTTCAGCAGTAGCAGTCTTTTTTTCTCCTTCTTAAGTAGCTGGTGCAGTGCTGTGTTTTTGACTTTCAGCCTGGGAACAGTGCTGACAACACCCATGGTTTTAGCTGCTGCTCAGCTACTCTGACCAAGGACTTTCTGAATCTCATGCTCTGCCAGGGAAGAGGGGAAGCCAGAAAGAAGCAGAGACAGAGACAGAACACCTGACCCAAACTAACCAAAGAGATATTCCACACCACAGCACATCATGCTCACTATATAAACTGGGGGCAGTTACCCGGAAGAGTCAGATCACTGCTCAGGTCAGACTGGGTATCAATCGGCAGGTGGTGAGCGGTTGTATTCTCTTCCCTCGTTATTTCCCTTATTATTATTATTGGTGGCAGCAGTAGTAGTTTTGTGTTATACCTTAGTTACTAAACTGTTCTTACCTCAGCCTGTGGGAGCTACATTCTTTCGATTCTCCTCCCCATCCCTTCGTTGAGTGGAGGGGAGGAACAGGGTGGGGAGTGAGTGAGCGGCTGCATGGCTGAGTTGCCAATTGGGCTTAAATCACGACACTTCCAAAGATTCAGTCAAAGAAAACGTAACACAGTAGCAATAACGGAGTTAAATTCCCTAGAGGATATCTACCACCTCCTTCACCAAGTGTTTTTTAAGGACAGTTTATGATTAGCTTCCATTAGAACCATACGTATGTATGTACATGGGCATGTGTATATATTTAGCATGAGAGAAGGAACTTACACAGTATCACTCACCTGATATACAGCTTGTCTGACCCTTCAATAGTTTCTAAATGCAAGGCACTTCCTCAGGTTTAGCTTAGATTTCAGCTGGGGGGAGAAGAGAGAAGAAGGGGACTTAAACAGTACCACGCATTTTTGAAAACTGTAAATTAACTGTTTCAGACAAAAATATTCTTACCAAAAAATGCAAACTATAACCATTATCTGGGAAAGAGCAAGTTGTCAATGACTTTCACAGTTACCTTTATTAAACATATCTCCATCCAGACAACTTCATGAGAGCTAAATTAACAAATTACACTTTTTTTCCCTATGGGTAATCTACCTGATTTGACAAGTATGAAAAATAAACAAACTCCCGTTTCACCTTATCACTTGATTCCAGGGCAATATTCCCACCCTTTCCAGGCTGAGAAGCTGCCATATGCTTACTGTGTTGTAACTAGATAGAAAATACCTGGCCTGAAAAACACCTGATGTACACTACCCAAACACCATACATTGTCCAAAGAGAAAAGAAGTAACAAAACCCCATTTAGACTCCTCAAGGATAACGTGCCAGCTTGCATGTTTATTTTCCCATACCTTTTCCCACTTCCAGCACAGCCGCATCTTCGGCATCCCGGACACTAATTAATGATCCTAAACTAATCTGGAAGCTCCCACAAATCCCAGGTATTTCAGAGACCTCAGTTTAGGAACCGCTGAGACCCACCCCACAACATCACAACATTCAATCCTCAGCAGCACTTCCCACAACCGAAAATCAAGGTAACCGGAAATAACGACGCTTCTCAGCCTTTTACTAAAGAAAAGTAAGAGCAAGTAGAACTAAAGTATTTCTGTTGCAGCCAGGAGCTGACAGGAAACGGGACGAACACTTTGCTTTCCCTCAAAGCACCACGGTAAGGCACAATTGGCACCACTCCCTGTAAACTGGGTCAAACGCTGGCTTTCCAGCCGCACCGGGGATACACAATAGGAATCCCGCCGGCCGTACCCCAAACGACCCCGGGTCCAGCGGAGAAGCCGCTTAAACCAAGGTGACGCGGTGAGGGAACGGATGAGCCGGGCTCACCCCAGCAGACCCGCACCACGGCTGACGGCCACGAACCGCCGCCATCCCCCCAAGTCTCTGAGAGTGGGGAAAGGCTCCGAAACCATGGCTGCCGACGGGAACCCCGCTCCGCTCAGACCATGCCCCCTCCACCACTCACCACGCCAACGCCGCCATCCCGCTCCCTTCACCGCGCAGGCGCAAGGAGCGCCAGCGGGGCGGGAGCCAGCTCGCTCCGCCCTGAGGGGATGCCCCGGCTCGGCCTCTTTCTACGTCGCGGGCCGCCGTTATTGCTGCTGCCCGCCTTCGGAGGAGGACAAAAGTGGAAGGGACAGGAGAGGGTGGAACCGGAGGGTGAGCGGTCAATGGCGTGGGGACGGCTGAGGACTCGTCTCCCTCTCGTCGGGGTTGTCTGTGCCTCGCGTTCCCTCACGGTCTGGTGGTGGCCGGGGAGCCGCTGGCAAGGGGGACCCGTTCCTTCCTTTCGCTCCCCGAATAGCTTTGTATTTGAACAAAAGTGAAGGTTTGGTGGGCTTGGTCCTGCTTCAAGGGAAATCCAGTGATCTCAAGAGATAACAGTAGTATTTGATCAGATCCTAACCCTCAACTCCCATCAAAATGCTACTCAGAGGATGGGGTGCTGCAGCGTGAAGATCGCCTCCATAGCCTCAGTGCTTGTCCTCCCTTTGTGATAGCTGCAGTAGACATCAGACATGGTCAAATACTGCTTAAACATAACAGGCTACGGAAAGTCGATGGTGTTATCTCACAGCTCAAAATACAAGAAATGCTTGTATATGTAAATAAAGCATCCACTGAAAGCAAATGCGTTTGGAGAGAGTGAAGTTAACAACTGAGTAAATACAAGTAGGTTTGGACCTAATGTAATTTAAATTGATGTGGTAAGGATAAAATGATTTCAAGAACCAAAATACATTGAAGTGGAGGGCTGCAGAAATAGAGGAAACAGAAGAGTGGCCCCAGGAGCACTGTTGGAATAGTAATTCCTGATTATGTAAGTCTCTTCTAAGACAGCAGATAAAAGCGAACAAGATTGACAATGTGAATAGAGGCTGATCCTGATGAATCAAAAGAAAAATGGTATTAAGAACAAGAACCTCAAAAAATTGCTAAAAGCAGTCAAGTTGGTTTAAAAGCCATAATTTACTTATCTTTAAATACAGCACCTAATGTAGAATTAATCTCATTTTTTCTGACATTAGACCAAGAAAGATACTCTGGTTCCAGATAATTCTCTGCATTTTTAAATGCTACTGACTCCCTCTCTGCCCCCTTTGAAATGCATTCAAATGTTTTTCCTGAAGGGGAAAAACCCGCAATTATGTAACTTCTGCTAATGAAGTATGCTTGGGGGTTTTGAGTTGATTTTGGGTTTTCTGAATATACAACCAATCTTCCAGGGTAATAAAGACTGATTTGTCTTGCTGGAAATCCACTGAAAACGGCATCTTTTCATGAGAAAACATCTTTATTCTTGTACAGACCTGAATCAGCAGTTTAAATACTGCACAAAAAATAAATACATGCTACAGAAGAGATCCAGATCACTCCCCCCATTGATTTAAAATTGACAGATCATTTAATATTTGGCCTAAACATTCCTGTGTGCCAGTTTTTTACAAGCAGAAATTGAAGATGCCTGGCTTATGTTTTTTTATACATATTAAGAAGTTAACGACATGTAATTTCAGATGCTGATTTGACTTGGACCAAGGCCTTAACCAAGTCTTCAGAAACATTTGGTGCATTTCCAGACAACTTCAGCACTTTTTTTTTTTAACTTTTGGACCTTACCAATGTAATCTATAGTAAGAATATTGGGCAGGAAGCTGAATTATGAACCAGTAGGCACCATCTTCACTGGGTAAGTTCCATATGAATGACAAGACTATGAAAAATAAGGAAGAAGTTTCATCAGAGTTTGTTCTTGTCTAACTGACCCTTTCCAAGACTGACTCAGAATTATTTGCTTTAGAGTCTAAGAACCCCCAGCTTTTTTTGTCTGGTAATACTTACCTTGTAAAAGAAATATTTATATTGTGATTTTAATGAAGAAACTGGTGCATCAGCCATTCTGCTCTTCCATCCAAGTAAAGTATTAAGGAGCATCTCTAAAAACTTTGTATTGCTTTCTTCTGGAAAAAAGCATACTGAGGTTTTTTTTGGACTCTGATGAAAAAGTTTTATTTAGAAATGTAGAAAAACACATATTTTGGTGCATCTTTCTGATGAAGAAGTGAATTTGGCTGCTGTATGTTTAATGGAGCACTGAAGAATGAACGTGCATTACCTATAGTATTCTGGGCAAGTAAGTAGTAAAACTTGCTGTCCCTTTTCAAAATAGAAACATGAAGCTTTGCAATCTGCAAGCACAATTGACTCTGCATGGCTAACAATAACAAGTAAATCTGGCATAATCCCATAGAGGTGATACATACTGTATTGTAGACATACAACGGGCATGTACATAGAAATGGTAATCGGATACAAAATGTGCATTTAATTTAACAAGTAAAAAACTGTTTATTTACCCAGGAAACAACTGGAAATAGAGTAGGTATGTGTTTCCATATGAAATGTATTTCTCTGTGAAATACATTATTAAACATATGACTATTTCCATTCTCTGAATTAGCAGTGCTATAATTTTTATAAAGAACTAGAAGTAGTTCTGTAATTGTCAGACTTACACTTTGCAAAAATTCAGTGTAAGTGAACAGTGTAAATGATAAATAAAGGCTTTGCCTGAGACGGAAGTAGATATCATTGCACATGAGTAGAATTCATATTATTCTTCCCTTTATTTTAAAAACAAGTGAAAAACAGGTATTTGTACATCTTTTATCTAAGTGACCTGAAACATTCCTCTGAATCTAATGCATTTTCATCTGAGTGTCCTTTCCTTATAGATTTAATTTTCCGGTTTATAACAACAGTTTCACTTAGAGATGTGCCATGTTCATAATACCATGATATCATGATAGCTTTATTTTTGCTCTTTTGTTTTACATTTTCCATTATCCAAAGATAATGAAGCTTCTCATTTGATTTTTCCAGAGGAGGGAAGGATCCTGAAACACAAAGTCCTTTTTCAAATAAGCATAACAACATAGATGTTGTTATACTTAGGGGGCAGGATGGTGGCCGTCATAAATTCAGGATGAAACCTGCAATAGTCTTTAGAAAAATACAATTGTAACGGTGAGGGATTCAAATATGCAATGTGTTTCTTGGTGTTACATTTTGTGGTGTTACCTGCTAGACAAGTGCCTGACTTGCTTTGAAGTAGGTGTAAGTAAAGTTTGCATCTGAGAGATCAAGTTATAATTTAGTTTCTTAGTGACTGAAGAACATAAACTGTAATACCAGTAACTGTCACAGAGGCCCTAATGAACCTCTGTGGCAGCCTGACCCACCACTGCTATGCCCCAGTGTTCTTGGGGCCTGTGGAGTAGCATAGAGGCAGGCAGGCACACCGGGGATGTCGCATTTTTGTGACAAATCGGGGGATTTGTGCTGAAGCAACTTTGAGGCTTTCAGACAGCTTCCTAGGGATCTGTTGTGGTCTCTTGTGTGTTAAGAGCCCTTGGAGTTGTTCACTCGTACTCCAGGAACAGCATATAAATGCCTTTGTTTGCTAGTCTAGGGTTTTAGTTCAGTTATAGGACAATAAATTTCTTAGATTTATTTCTCACTAGATGGTATGTGGTATAACTTTCTTTATACTGCTTCTCTGTAGAGGGTGTATGTCTGTCACAGCCCCATTCTGGGGAACCAGGCTCTTTTAACTCAGTCATTCACTCTCACATTCAGTTGCTTGAATCTTTGGCTGCTGCAGAAAATAGACCCTCTTACACAACCCTAGAAATTGCAATAATAAATTACTAAGAAGAGTTCATTTTTAAGATTTTATCAATATGTATCTCATGCATTAAGGTTGCACATCATGGCCAGGCCATTGCTTCGCTGCCAGAATCAAATTCTTTGGAGAGAGCCATGGATTCAGCAGCACGGATTTGAAGCTGTGTAATGTGATTCTGTTTCAGTCCAGCAGTGAAACTGATCTAGTTTGAGCATGCACGCTGGAGGCATGGGAGATTGGGGATTTGCACAACTTCATTTGAAAGAAAATGGTGCAAATGGGCAGGGTGGTGGTATACTACAGCACATCACAGAAACAAGGGGAAAAGTCTCTGAAAATCCCTTAGAATCAGATTTCATAATGGTTACCGTGGTATTTTTATGCAGCTATTGCTGACACATCTGCTATCTATGAGAGAGATTTCACTGACAGTATGAAATCACACATTTGTGCAGGTTGAGGGTTTCAGGGGGTTTCTACTGGTACTCATTTTGAAGTATGAAGTCTGGTGGGGTTTTACTGTAGTATGTGCATTCTCAGAAAAGAGCATATGTTTATGCAGTGTGGTTTTTCTGTAGTTTCTCATTTAGTATTGCTATTTTCTCTTAGCGTGAAGTAATCTATATTTTTGCATCTGCTCAGATGCTGAGTTGGATGAAATTCTGGAACAGGAATCATTCATTGCATTTGCATTGATAATAAGGTAAAGGACATTTTGGGATACCCTGAGCGAAGGCATGCTGTGGCAGAAGTACAGAACAGCTAGGCTTCAGTTTCACTGCCAAAGGAGTGCCATTTAAGTAGGAAAGGACCAACTCTCTGAAGATTTATCCTAAAAGTAAACCTTCTTTGCAAAGTAGGGCTGTGCAGCGGGAGATATAGTTATAGCCTGCTGAGCCCTTACCTCAGCAGGGTCCTGATCTGCAAGTTCAAGGTCTTTGCATAGTTACCTGTCTGAGGTGTAATGCTTCCCTCGGGTAGCACTGTGGCTTCTGCAGTGATCTTCACAGCACAGTTGTAGCACTGAGCAGTTATTTGAAACTAAAAGATCAAACAGCACTGCAGAGAGCACAACTCCATGGAGGTTATGCATATGATGGGAACTACTCTGGACATTGGCCCCTCAGCCCTTCTCCAGTGCAGCACAGTAGCGTGTGGTGACTGCACTGTGGAGCAGTCCCTGGAGCTGAAACCAGCCACAGAGTCGAGTTCATGTCCTGTATTAACACCATGAGGGATACATGATGCTCCATATTCCTCCTCTCCCCGTTTCAAGGTTGGTGTCTCCATTCTTTGCACAGTTTATACTCCAAGAATACTGGTATTTTTGTTATACTGTACATTTAAAGGTCATTAATCAGGTTATGAATGTAAGAAGGATTTATTTTTGTTGAATTCACAGTGTTGCAGTCTCTGCTGATGTTGACAGCAGATCGGCTCAGATCAGTCATACCAGGACAAGTTCAAAGCCACCCAAATGTAAGTGAATGCTTATATTCCTTCACAGTTCTACAGCTATTGCAGTTTGTTGTGACACAACCTGCCTTCATAGCCTGCCTACAATGTAGGGTGGTGATAAACCGGGGTGGCACAGCAGAGGGGAACAGCAGTTTGCCTGTTAGTACAGGCAGGTGAAACATGCTTCAGAGACCAACTTTCTCTCTTACCTTTTCCTCCTGCCCATCAGCCTGAGCACATCTAGGCTTTTCCACCACTGCACACCTGCACAAGCAGAGGTGCCTTTCAGCAAGACAGTGGGGCAGCAGCTGGGGGCCCGGAGCCCTGCCCGGCTGTTCCTCCTCCTCTACCGAGGGAACGCTACGTGCTGACTGCGTTGTTAAATAACAAGATTGTTCCACAAAGCCCCCGCCATCCCGTTATCTCCATCCGCGAACGGTGCCCCGGAGGTTCCGTGGCCACGGGGCGAGTATCGGGCCCGTACGGCTGCGGGCGGAGTGCTCGGGGCAGCTAGTCCAGAGAGTACGGTAGGG
>JANHGB010013736.1:0-24363 GCA_026283785.1 Coracopsis vasa | reverse complement strand
GCATTGTGGTTGATAATCCTCACATGCTATATAGAATTCCATGGCAAAGATAAATTCAGAAATCTTAGCAAATTTGCATTGTGTAAATTGGATCTTAAATTGGAGTGCAAGTGTGGTAACACATCAAAAAGAAAAAAAGCTACAGAAAGCCTCATCAGATACTTACCTAATGCACTGGTTATTTTTCTCTGGAAATCACCAGTTCCTGCATGATCTTAGCCTCCAGAGATGGCACAAGACAGATGATCATGTCACTGTATCACTCTTCTAAACTGATAACTACTAGATTCGTATATATGGTTTTATCTTCATATATATTGCTTTACCTTCAATCTTTGGGCTAACAATACTGAAGGTATTAAACTTGTTGCAGTACCTTCAGGAAGTTTTCCAAAGTAGTGCTACTTAACTGATTTGGATTATATTCTAATGTTTGTCAGTAAGCACCAACGATTTCTTTTACACCAACATATTTTCTCATGAAAAATATGCTAATAGTTAACTTTAGAACTGCCTGAGAGAGTCAATTTCAGCAAATCTCCCAGATTTCTTATTTAAAAAAAAAAAAGTGTTTTGAGTATCCTGAAATAATTGTAAAATGTAATTGGAATATTTTAATTCAAAATAAGTTTTAACAGCCAATTCTAGTTTATTTATATTACAAACTTTGCAGTATTTCAAAGGATCAAAAATTATTTTAATTTCAGATCTATCTATAGTTCTTCATGATTATTGAGACTTTAAAATTTTGTATGAATTCAAACATGCAAAAACAACAACAACAGCAAAGGAATTCTGCAACAAATTCTGTGTGATTCCAGGGACAGCAGTATGAAAAAAAAAAAAAACCTGCAGGGAAGAATTAGACTTTTCTTTTAGTAGTCCAGCAAAAAAGACTGAGTTGAAGTTTAGGCTTCTGTTTGTCTTTGCTTCCATATGTGCAGGTAGGAAAGAGAGGGAGTGCATCTGGAGGTGATTTTTTGAACCTGTGTTCTATTCATATTTGATCCAAGTTCTCAGTGTGGCTAAAGAGTGTAATTGTAGCGTAATCACACATCTTCAAGAATCTGATGGCTGTGCTTATTTGAACTTCCACCATTTTACAAAGGACATAGGTAACTAATTGGAAGCTCGAGGTAATCTTTCTCGCACACAAACACACACACACGCACACACACAAAGAGAAATTCATTGTGCAGTAGGCTTGAATATTCCACAAATATGTAATGTCTTAATTAGTAAGATGACTGGGGAAGGCAGGGAAATGCTGAATGTGTTGTCTTCACTGATAAGCTGGAAAACAGGCCTGTCCAGTGCAATTTAGTGGAATCTGCTGAGTATATTTGCCAGTGTGGACTGATCTTTTATTTTCTTTATTTAAAATTAACTATTGATTGCAAGAGGTGAACTGTTTAAATTATGTTCAGGTTCGTTGACCCATGGCAAGTCTGAGTTTTAAGGAGGTTTTGATTCAACAAAGGGATGTTGGAAAACTTCAGCCGAGGCTAATAGTGCCTTTTCTCTGAGAGAGAAAAGCTGAAAAGCACGTATTGAAGGAAGACACAGCCAATTTGAGAAATAAATGTATCTCTACCATGCTTATTATTTCAGACAGGTAAGCCTGTCTTTCTTGCTAATTTTCACTGAACAGGGCCATTCTTGTCTTCTGGAAAGCAAGATATTTATAATGTAAATAGTTGTACTGATTTTTTTCTCTCCTTTATCTGTAACTAATATGTAATAATCCAACATGCTATTTCTGTTAAATCTTTTATGATAAGGTCACTGTATGCTTAAATATGGTTGACCTCTGACCTTTTCCTAAGTCAGTCACATGCTGAAAAGGTGGGTGCTGGAGGTTCTAGTGTATATACAGAATCATGTATATTTAGTAAATTGAGTAAGTGGGACTTATGGCCAGTATACATTAAGCTACAACAGTAACAGAGCTCCAGATCTTAACTAGCAAAAACAACTGTTCACCTTGCCATGTCCATTCTGTAATAAGATCTAAGTTGCACCTGCCTGTAGTTCTGCATGATCAGACTTCAAAGTATAACTAATAAGATCTGTAATGTATCAGTGTTGATAAACGTAGATGTAAAAAAAAAAAAAAAAAGAAAAAAAATGAAAACCAACAAAAGAAAATCAACAACAACAGTTCGGTATCAAGACTGGAAGATGAGACATGCCCGATTTTGTTGCGTAAAAAGAAAAGCTGAAAAACCAACCAGTGTCAGTCAGCATAAATGGACTGCAGTAGTGACATTTGTTAAAGAACCAGCGTTATTTCCATATTGTTTTGTTATTACCCTGTTTTCCTTTTTCCATCTGTTGTTCCCTGGGTGTAGTACAGGGGAGAACAGGACCTCAGTCATCAGTGTTTTATGGGTCAATGTTGCATCAATGATTTCTGATTTCTGTTTGTTTAGCGATTACTAAACTAAGATGCAAATCTCATGTTCTCCCATGTGTCAAAAGGAATCCTATCAGAGCTTCCTCATGAGGATACTCTTCTCACTGCTGTCTTGACTCCTGTCAGTTGAATGACTTTGCAGTGTCCCCAATAAGCAGCACAACACAGCAAACCATATTGATTGAGGGCTTTATTACGTGTGTTGTGCATTTGTACTTTCACAGGGGCTCAAAGCCATGCAAGGACAGGACTCAATTGAAATATGGTATGTACTCTATGCATGACGCCTATATTACACCTTTATGACCTTATAGTGGTAAAACTGCTGATCTTTACAGATGTGGATTTGGACCATCTTTTTTTTGGAGGAAAGTTGTAGTGAGCCTCGGTCCTTATCCCAGAGGCCACTCGCTCCTATCCAGAGCAGCTAAGTGGAAGTTAAAGTGGTGCAAGGGCCTGCTGGGGGGCTGTGAACAGGGGTGAATTTCATGCTGTTTGAATGTGACCTTGCCAAAAAGCCTGTATGTCTAGCAGGGGAGACTGTGACTGTTCTATAAGGAGTGTTTGTGTTGTTTATTTTAAAACAAGCTTTGCTAATTAAAATAGTGTATTCTGGAGTCCTATTTGAATGGCATGAAGGGTATCAATGAAGAAGATACAAAGTATGCTCATACAGCTCTCCTGGCTTTTCTTTTCTTCATCCCTTGCTAAGTGACACAGATAAAGCTATAAAAACGTGTAAGTTGCCGGTATTACAAAATCCAGTCAGTGCTTCTGATATGCTTAATCTTGTATAACACCAGTCATTTGAGAAGCATTTACAGCACTACAGAAAGGTAAAGGGAATCTTATTGCATATGAGACCAGACTTTTTGTCTTTAAGCAGCTTAAGAGCTTATTCCTCTGGTTAAATGCGTAAAAGTATGGGAGAGAATTTGACCACATGACTGGACAGAATGAAGAAAAACTGCTAAGTTAGTCCTTATCCCATCTCTTTCCCCTTAAAAAAATGTAAAACAAAATCACAGCACCACCGCACACCCCCAACCAAACCAACCAACCAACCAAACACATAAACAAAACCAAAAAAAACCCCAAACAATCATACCAACTGCAATTACTATTTGGGGACTGACTTTTCACAAAGTTGAAGACCCTTGAAGTGAAAAACGAACAAAAAGGAGAGGGTGCTGCCTTTTGGGAAACATTACTGCTTTTCTCAATTCTTGCACAAGCTATCTTTCCCCATAATACTTCCGAGCAAGTCAAACCATAATACAGAAAGGACATTTTTATGTTTGGATTTATCATGTGCAGAGATGGAAAGAAAAATCACAAACAGCCTTCTGTTGAAGCAATTTGAAGTGGGGGAGCTATAGAAAAGAATCAACTAAAGCACCTTGTAAGCACTGTAAAGAAAGACATTCTTACAATTGTTGGTACTTAAATGCCACTTTAAATATACTGTGCAGAGCTGATACTCTTGCTCTACTTGCAAGAAAAAACAGGAAAATTTTCAAGGCCTGTTCTTGTCCCAGTTTATATATGCAAAGATATAATACAAAAGTCTGACTTACACTGGCAAGGGAATTTTGGCTTTGTGATTCTTACTGCAAAATAGGAAGGATAGGGACCAGCTTTTTTGTTTTGCCAAGTACATTTTCAGGCCATTGAATATTCACCTTTTTTTGAGAGGCTTGCCCTTTTCAGGAGTCAGAAATTTTATGATCGTATTTCAGTGATTTACACATCATTGAACCCAGATCTGAAGTTCTAATTGTGATTTAGCTGCAAATAACTCAGAGTCCTAAATTCCAGAAAATCTGAAGTTCTTATCCAAACAGGATGGGTCTATCTGCTATAGTGCTTCTTGGTATTCAATGAAAGTACCTCTTGTAGCAACAGACCAGCAGTGGATTTTTAATTCAGTCAGCTTGCATGATGGCCTAAACATCTCTTGTTTGGTAAGGGGGAGTACATGTTGCACACTGATGAGCTGCAGCGAATCAATGGAATCATCTGTGTTGAAGCAGACTGAAGGAAGATCAGAGCCTCTGTGAAATTTCCCTCCCTCTCCACTTGAGGCAAACAAATGGGATGAAGGTCAGTGAACAACCTTTGTGCTCAAACTGATGAACATTCACTATCATGTTGTGAAGCCCATGTAGATGCTCTGAGACCAGTTCATGATCCCCTTACAGTATGTATGGCTATTGCGATCTGCATGTGGGAATCACTTTCCAGTTTGGTGACAGAGCTGAAGCTTCACTTCTCCTATGGAACGCCCTGCTGGAGGCTGTTGAGTTTTAGCCCTGTTTCTATATGTGCTGATGCTTAGAAAGCAACAATATTGCAGGCTCCATTCACTATCCTGTGGCTGGAACTCTCTTCAAGTACGTACTGATAAAGACTGAGATTATCTTGCTTTTCAGCGTGCTCTTCCAAACCCTCTGTTAATGGTATAGCTTGGAGCCTGAATTGCAAATCTGCTGTGCCTCCAAGAAAACACGATCATCAGTATAGCGTAAGGAGACAGGGATGAAGTTTAGCTGGTTTAATTAATGCTGATTTCCCAGCGTATTTGTCTTATTTTGAAGTTGACTGGTGGGAAGAAGTAAGCGTTGCTTGTCTCCTGATGTTTCTGTATGATGTTTTGTCCACATTCCAGGGGCACTCATATAATGGAATAGTAATTAGGGTGCTGGAGAAAATGGCTCTCTTCCTGAATATGTCTATTTAATGCATAGACTGAGGCTTTTGTTAACTAAGTCTCATTACAGGAGTGGCTGACTGTAGCTGTGTGGAAGATTCTAGCCTTTCTTGAATCATAAGCCTGGAACTAACAATGGGGACATTTAGTATTTCTTTAGGCTAAGTTTGAAATGTGTGAAATTATTCCTACCTCTACTTCAAATATAATGTTGGAGAATAAGGGGAACTATCCTTGATTCTTACAAACACATGAGGCAGAAATTAGAAAGAAGTAGCTGATGCAGCAAAATACCCCTTTTATTTTTCAGAACAATTAATGATTTAATGTGTGGATGAGGGAAAAACCTGTACAATGACCTCTTCCTGCTGTCAACCCTAGTTAGATAAAGACGTATCTGATGTTACAAGATTACCTTATGTTAGTGATTAAGAAGTTGATGGGAGATACTATAAAACCATCTTTAAGTCTTGATTTGTCATCCGGAACCATTTAGAAAGATTACCTCTGGATTTTTTTGTCTTGGGAATATAGGTTTATGCCCATGCTTTGCTGGCTTTGTCCTCAGCATTCTCTAGATGATATTGCCACTCTTGGAGGGGTTTTACCTTTTCAGTTCAGTTGCGTCATCTTAGAAAGGAAGGGACATGTTTTAAGTATTGTCATCAGGCTGCTAAGTCACAGCTAGAATAAATGTTCACTTTTTGGTTTTCTTCTTTACATGAATAATTATCTTTGGTACCTCAATAACAAAAGTAAAAGTTCTAGAGGTATGTCACCACAGGGTGCTGTTAAATGTGCCCACCCACACCTGTTTTGCAGAAAGTTGCCTTTCAGAGAAAGATCTGTGGATGTAGGTATTAGGGGGAATGGTGACTCTTTCTTAATGTCAGTCTCAACCCAAAATTAACAGGATTTGGACACAGATGCATTTCAGGTATGTACAAAAACTCTCTTCAGTAAAATTGCAAGTACTCTAGGGCCCAGCACATAACTGAGTGGACTGAAGATGAAGTTCTGGTTTTGAAAACAAAGAACATTATGAGATGTAGTCCAGGACTCAAACCTCATGTGTGAATACCACTGAATTTCAAAGTCCCAAGTGGCCAAAACATTGTCCAGATTCTTTTTCAAAAATCTAACGCCATCTAGCATATCAGAAGGCATAGCTGTATTCTCAGAGCAGGACTCCTCTGAGTGTACATCTTTCTGAAATGTCAGTTAGTTGAAGGATCGCTGTGATTCTCTGCATAAGGGAAAACATTTTTTTTTTTTTTTTTTTAGGGGGTGGAATGTGCAGAACTCTCCTTTTTTTCTCACTGGAAAGGAGAAAAGTAACATCTCCTAGAACAACACTGCAACACAATACCGTGCTGCTGCTGCCTGTGGGTCAGTGAGAGAATGCTGGCCAAGTGTCAGCACGGTTGTAGTCATCAATTTTAGCTTTCTGACTCCATTTTGTCACCAGCACAAGACAGGGTTAGTGGACATGGCAATACAATTACACCATGTGTTGCTAAAATAATTAATTTGCCAACAGTGTTGTGCCACTTTTTGGCTGTAATTACTAGCATGAGGAAATCAACAGGACCACGAAGCTGTCCATTGGTTTTAGCACTGGATTTTTAGGCAGTTAGCACAGAGACAAAGGTAAATACTCACATATACTGCAAAAATTCACCACGACTCCTACGCAACACCGAATTCAGAGAAACTGTGATTCCACATCACATTTTTTAAAGCTGATGGAGGAAGGCAGCAGTGGTTATTCCAGCTTCTACTCTCTATTAGATCAAATCCCTTATCTCTGGTTAATGTTGCACTCATCTTACTCCTCTCAATATGGTATTGCAGAGCTGTACAGACACAGCTTTCTTCAGCAAGGAAGAAGCACGATACAGGTGAAGAGTGCCACCTAAAGGCAAAAATGCTGAAGGCTCCAGCAGGAGGAAAATGAAGCAAATCCTTCAGCCTGTAATAATCTGCTTGCTGCATTTCTTCTCCAGTCAGACGAACACTGGGCAATTTGTCGTGCACTTGATGGTCTGGAGCATTTATCAGACATAGCATAATTGCACATTTTCTGTAAGCTTTAGTTAATTTTTCCTTTGTTTTCCAGTAACTTTTGTGTATGAATGTTTGTAAACAGCTCTCTGTAGCGCTGAGGATGACAAGAGAGATGGTCAAATGAGCAAAATTGAGAGGTAGATGATGGTGGTGCTAAACCAGGTGGGGGTGTGGGTAGACTTGGCCATAATCAATCTCTTCAAAACTATATGGAGTCTTGGAAGTAAAAGGCCACAAAGAATTTAGGCAACTACCTTTCACGAATTTTCAACTGCCTGGTCTGTGTCAAACTTGAAATTACATAGTGAAAACTTCTTCCAACAGAGAACACAATGCTTCTTGCTATGGAGACTGACAAGTCTTATGTCCAGTGTGGTGTTAACTGCCTTGTTATCCAGGAATAATCACAGAACCATTAAATAGTCTGGACTGGAAGGGACCTTCAAGGGTCATCTAGTCCAGCCCCCTTCAACAGGCTAGGACATCTTCAACTAAATCATGTTGCTCAGAGCCCAGTTCAACCTGACCTTGAATATTTACAGGGATGGAGCATCTACGACCTCTTAGGACAGCCATTCCAATGTTTATTTCACCACTCTCATAGTAAAAAATGTCTTCCTTATATCTAGTCTCAATCTACCCTCTTTCAGTTTAAGACCATTACTGAAGCAGGCCCTACTAAAATGTTTGCCCCCATCTTTCTTACAAGCCCCCTTTAAGTACTGAAAGACCACACTAAAGTCTGCCTGAAGCCTTCTCTTCTCCAGACTGAACACCCCTAACTCTCTCAGCCTTTCTTCACAGGAGATGCGTTCCATCCCTCTGAGCATTTTCGAGGTCCTCCTCTGGACCTGCTCCAAAAGGTTCATGTCTTTCCTATGCTTAGGACTCCAGAGCTGGACGCAATACTCCAGGTGGGGTCTCACCAGTACCACCAAACTGCAGAGAGATCAACTTTGTCATAATATTAATTAGTCCTTATCTCTGTAACAACTTCTGAAGTAGTGGAAACAGTCAGGAGTGGCAGACTGAAGCGGAAAGAAATCACCCGTCACTACTGTGAGTGATAGTGCATTAGGCTAAACTTTCCTTTACATCTATGCAATCGAACCTCATGCTCCCACACAGAGCAAACATTTGAACATTTTACAAAACATTCATCTTCCCAAGTGATACAGTTTGTATCGTCTGTTTTTAGGCTCTAGTGCATTTATTTATTAGGGGCTACTCCATCAGCTCAGGAAATGAGCTCTCTTAAAGATAACAGCATTTGGTAGTTATCACATCTCTCATTTCACCATGTCAGAGAAGCTGCTTAAAATGATGATTACATCCAAATTCCTACTACACTGCCAGCAAGAAGTGTATTACAAGTAAAGAAAAAAATGTTACTGCATCAGCATTGCAATCTTGCTGTGAGGAGCTAATGACTTTGCACTTTATAGTGAAATGCATGCAGAGAATTAATATTTTCATGGATTTGATGGTGTAGGTGATGTACAGTTAATATGTAGGGAACAGCTACATAATACAGTAAGAGCACGCATAAACATTTTTTTTCCTTCACAAAAGAACATTAAGTGGAGAGCAGTCAGAGCAATAACAGCATAGAACTAAATTGCAATTAATTCACCAAACTAAACAGAAAATATTTCCTTACCAAATTTTTTGTAAAACAAAAGCCAGTAACACCTGTCTCAAGTCATGAGTTTCTATCAGTTTTTTCTTCAAGTATAAATTACCTACTACATATGCCATGTGTGTGTAAGTCATATCACAATGCTTATTATGTCCAAAGGCTAGTTAGGAAAGTAAATTACATTATATATAGGCAGCAGTTGATTTAAATTAGTGTGGTGTTCAGGGGAAATATCCCTGGAAACATTTTGGCACCGTAGCTGCTTTTTTTTTTTTGTTACAACACAACACTGAAATATGGCCATAGACTTGCTCCCAGGTCACTGCAATGCAGAGGATATTTTATGTTCTCTTCCTTTCATTCTTCTAACTAGTGAGGAGTACAGTTGTCTCAGTAGTAGTAACAAATAAATCTATCATAGTGGCTTTGCTCAATTACTGAAGTCTTTATGTGAGAATGCACTGGATGTTTTTAGAAGTTTTTATGTTGAAAGAAAATAAAGCAGGTGGTTAAGAATGTGGAACAATCGTACCAGCCAAGCTGTGTGAATAACCAACACTAATGACCTGATACACTACCAGCCTGCTGAGCAGCCGGTTGAAACAGCTCTTGACACTGTAAGCAATTTGGATGTTAATGCTGTGTTCAGCATTTTGAGCTGATGAATGAGCACCTGACAACCATGCTCATTACAGTCATCACTCTTTAGGAAATAACAAGTTTAATGAGCACCATAGCACAAAGTCATACTTGCTAATTGGAAATAGTCTCACTGTATGCAAACGGTTATAAATAACACCAAGTCAGAACTTCACCTTCAGCCCAGGTCAGAAGTTGGTTCAATACCACATGTGCTGTTGGAGCATCAGGCTTTTGCAACCTCTCGTAAGATTGCCCTTGAGACACACACACACACACACATGAACACCAGAGTAGAGAAGAATGGAGAGCTGGGGATGTGTATTGTCCCATCATGTGAACACAGGCATGCTGCTTTTGCACTGCAGAGAGCAGTGAACTCCCCATCATTCCTTTCTGTGCCGGGAGGACTTCTCCTTTTCTGCACAGTGTTCTGAAAGCAATTGGTGGTTTGGGTGTTGTAGCCTTTGATGTCAAAGAATTTGACTTGAAGGCTTTGCTTTGGTGCATGATGTTTTCCCTGTGGTTCAGTAATGCGAGCTGGAATGTTTATCGTCACACAGGCTAAGAACTAGTCTTTGGTTTGCCTGTGGGAGGCCTCTTCTAACTAACTCACATAGCTCTGACCTACTCATACAGATAGTTTCAGACTTGAAAGACTAAGGCAGGTAGCCCCTAAGACTGGGAAAGAAAATTGCTATTCTTCAACTGAGCTGGACTTAAAATGGCAATTAAAAGAGCTAACGTGATGGTGATAAAGTATGGAAGGTGTACTTTTAGCCTTTAAAGTACCCTTTAAATTTTAACCATTTCCCTCCATGTTCTTGATGCACTAAAATCTCATCTTTCACTTCCAGGACAAAAATGTTGTAGGACCAGAGTTCACTAGTGTGATGCACTACAGTCTCCTTTTCATCTCAGCCATGGATGCCACAGCAGTGCAGAGTTAAGACTTCCGTGAGAAAGGGAGGCGCAGGTACTTGCTGCAATCACTCCCTCACTGCAGATCCCATGTGTACATTCTTGTTTACTAACAGCACCCACACAGGTCCAAGGTTGTTTTCCCTCATTCAGGCAAAAAAACCTCTTTCACTGTCTAAGAGGAGTTTTGGCAGAACAAGGTCAGAATCAAGGTCAAACCTTATATTTGGATGGAGGCAGAGAAAGAAACTATTTAACTGGTGAGACTAAATGTAATTATTTTCTGTAAAATAACTAAATAAATAGCAGCTCAAGTGGTTTTGGTTCATTTTCTTTTGTACCAATTGTGAATGATTTTGCTATGGTGTGAGGAGGAGTTAAATGCTTGGTTTCTCTACAGCAGTGCAGTGTAAGAGTCTGACAGCTCCATTCCCTTCACTGCTCCCTGAATTTCAACTCCAGTCACCACAAGACTTTACAGAAAATATAATAATTTCAGGAAATGATTTACCTGTGTCTCCTATCCTGAACTAATTATATTTTTTTAGAAGGAAGAACCAAAAAGACACTCAAGATTTTAAAGTTCCTCTGTATCAAAAACTACTATATGTATGTGATTGAAAATAAAAGCAAGTCTTTAAAATCAGACCCATAGTGTGGCCTACTTCATAGATTTTCACCTCTCAAACCCTGATTTTCAAAACTAGTAGTACTAACAAATGCAGTGCAGCCACAGTTGGCAATTGCCCTCTGGAGAGCGGTGAAGCAAATAAAAAACCCTTTGCCTTGCAATTTAGAGATACTGGATGTAGTTACTTTCTGTACCGTGGTAGTACTCTGGCTTGTGGTGGTAACCATTTGACATGATAAAATACTTTCAGCCACTTCCTTGACAATAGAATTAAAGATTAAATAATATACTGAACTAGAAAATAATCTACTGCCAGTGTTAATTCTGGTTTGGTTTTTTCCTAATACTTTGGTATTCAGGAATGGTATAAAAATGCTGTCTATACTTACTCTAGTACTTTGGTTACAACAGCTTATCTAACAATCCAAATCCATTTGCAATCACAGTGCTGAGGAAAAACCTTGGTTTTCCTCCAGACATTGCTCATGAACACATTTTATACAAAGCTGTAACCTTTACTCAATGAGAGATTGAATTAGAATGGAAGTAGGAAGGCACTCTGATTTAAAAAAAAAAAAAATAGACAAAAAAGAAACTGTGATTTTTGTGTTTATCTTGGCTATTTGTTAACTTACAGTTTTGATTAGGATCCTAGACATAAATTATCTAACATTTCCAATAGTGTTCTGAACTTCCAACACCATCAGGATATTTCTTCTGAGCAATAAAAATTAAATCAAATTTTATGGAGGGAAATCTGAAACTCATTATATGTTACTAGATTTTTATAAAATCATTTACACTTTTTTTTTTTTTTTAGTCAAGGACAGGTCTATTGGCACAAACAGCACAGCCACAGTGTACGCTATTGTTTTAATAAATAACATTATATATATAGGTTCTTCAAAGTCATCAGGTTGACAATTGCGTTGTCTGTAGTGTGCCCCTACAGACATGTTTCATGAGTTTCTGTCTTATGAGCACTGCTATACACTGAGATTGACCATTTCCATAAATGCTATGGCTCTTGTTACCTGTAGCACCATGTGACTCCTTACTTGTCTTAGTAGAAGTGCTCAAATCAGGACTTGCCGTCTCTGAGCATACCTTTAAAAGAGTTGCAAATTCAGTGTCCTATGTTTGGAGTGAAACTTCCCAGGATGGCTACATCATGCAGAGAAAAACAATCTACTCTCTCTTCCCCACCTGTTTTTTTCGGAAATAAGAGATCATCAAAGGTGTTGCAAATGATACTAAGATGTCCATTAAGGAACTTTTGTTATGCTGATGATGCGATTTCTTTATTATCCTATACACTACTTGAATTAAAATTTGCCTGGGCCTCCCTGTATTTAAGAATCTGTGAAGCTTCACATTAATTCACTATCAGCTATAAAAAGATAGCTTGCATTTCTACAGAATGGAGAAATAGAGGTAAGAGATTTGTTATTAACTCATCTGTGAACGCTAAAATGTGCAGGAGATAGCAAGAGACTGAAGGAAAATTAATTACAAAGAAAGTAAAAGGTGGTACAGAGAAAATACATTTATAGGAATACTTTGAAAAGGGCCTACAAGGATGTGGGAGAGGGACTCTTCATCAGGGACTGAAGCACTAGGACAAGGGGGAATGGGTTTAAACTTAAACAAGGAAAGTTCAGGTTAGATGTAAGGAAGAAGTTAGTTACTGTGAGAGTGGTGAGGTACTGGAACAGATTGCCCAAAGAAGTGGTAAATTCTCCATTCCTGGCCTTGTTCAAGGCCAGGTTGGACAAAGTCTTGGACAACATAGTCTA
This sequence comes from Coracopsis vasa, assembly GCA_026283785.1. Classification (NCBI taxonomy): domain Eukaryota; kingdom Metazoa; phylum Chordata; class Aves; order Psittaciformes; family Psittacidae; genus Coracopsis; species Coracopsis vasa. Next base: position 11,544 of record JANHGB010013736.1, on the reverse strand, counting down.
CTGTGGGACATCCCGGTCTATGGCAAGGGAGTTGGAACTAGATGATCGTAAGGTCCTTTCCAACCCTAATTATTCTATGATTCTATGAAATAGCATTACAGGACCACAGATTTTGTGGAGAAATATGCTATTCCAGAAAGCTGTCTGTTCTGGTGTTTTGAAGGAGACAAAGGTTTTGGTCACAGCATCTATACTAATGGCGTACCAGCTATGCCAAGAAGGTATTTACTTTAACAATGAAAGAAAATGCTCATCAGACTGCAGTTCCTTGTGTAAGGAATGCATTTCAGTTCTGCAGCATAGCTAAGATAACATTAACAAGAACAGCCGAGTTTCAGATTTGTTTTCTTGAGCATTTAAGTTTCTTGACTTAATATGTATGTGGAACTGTACGTGGAACAGTCTGTGGTTTACAGTAAAGAGTGTTTCTGGGACAGAAAATAGTATCTACAGTGTTAAGTCAGTTACAAGTAAGCAATATATTAAAATACCTGTTTCTGGATTAGTGTTTTGTTAGTATTCTGTAATAGAAAGCACTGAAGCAGTGTTGTGAAAAATATCTTCTGGACCCCATCTTGGGTAATAATTAAATAACTAATGGTAACAAGGACTTTACTCTGAACTTTAGCAAGTGTGCTTAATCAGTGCAGCTCCACTGACTTTAGTGTATTTATGGCAACATCAGTAAATAATCTTACTTGCAACATCTCTCTTCAGAGAAGCGGCATTGTTTTCTAAAGCAGAATAATTCTTGTTATACTTCATATGCTTCCTTCCATATTTCAGCATTGGAATTTTTAGGAAGAGGGATGAGATATACTGTTACTAGAGTGGAGTAGTGCACTTAAACAGAAACTTCTTTAAAATAGGTATAAAATAAAGTGGATGCTACAGAGTTGGGGAAAACAACTCCTAGCTAGAGCAGAACAGAAAAGAGAAGGAAAGAAAGAGATGAGCTAGTTTGTGGAAATATACAAGATGTTTCAAGTCAAAGGGTGAAAAAAGCCTGTAGAGAATTACACACAGTCAGCAAGTTTTAGTTAGGCACAGAAATAGCTAAGAAGGCAACCAAGAAAAAAGTCACCTCATATCCACTCCTGGATCAAGAGTGTTGTCATGCCACAGAATTCTAACCTCCCTGAATCTGGAAATACTTATGAAAGCTGCAAGAAATGAGTGTGCATATAGGGCTGTCAGGACAGAGTCTAAACACAGGATACCGCCAGACAGCCAAGACAGAGATCACACTGTCACTTCAAGTGGGACATCAATTGTAAGTCAGTTAGTTATCTTCAGTGGTGTAACCATGTCAGTTTACACTAGGGGAGAAGACTGCAGGTGCCGGGATATAATAGAAAACACCTATTCTTGGTTGGTGTTGGTCAAGAGGAAGTTAATGTGCACAACTCAAATGACCGCTCAGGTACATGATATTCTTTTTTTCTGAGTACCATTTAATGCATAGTGATCCTCAGAAAATTACGATTTAGGGCCCAACAAGCAAGAAAATCTTGGGGTTTTTTTTAACTACAAGGTATATGTGCTTTTAGCCCCCAAATTTGGATTGTCTGCTCATGGAAGAGCAACAACAGCATTTGACTTTGGTGTGAAGTTACTTTGTCTGCTCAAGTAATTCCAAAGACTGAATAAATAACAAAACTTTGTTTTGAACAAATGCGGGCCATCCACAGGCTCATACTTATTACACGCACTATTGATCAGACTATTTAAAAGATAAGTTTACAGTTTACATGCAGAGGAATCATAAATCAGAGGGCAGACTTCTCCAGCTAAAGACATCAGAAACTTTTTGAGCTAACAAAGCTTCAATTCTCAGCCTTGTCCCACTCATCAAGTAAGCTTCCTGAACATTGCTGACATAGACTAGCCTACTGTCAAAAAGAGGATATTTGATTCATATTAAAATCAAGTAATGTTTGTCTGTTTCTCTTTAGAAGAAAAGAAATAAAAATGCCAATGTAATAATGAAATTTGTCAGGGTTATTTATATAAAATACTCTGTACATATTGGTATAAGGCAGCCATACCAGCAGTGAATACAAATCAAACTATTTTTAAAAATACTAATATATTTCCCGAGGGACTGTGGGGAAAAAAAAGGTTCTTCAAATTTTCAGTGATCTCCAGATAAATTCATTTTCCATAATTCACATTTGAACTCCTACTCTTACAAAGCCTAAAAATGTGATTATTTCCTCTGGTGGTTCCATATCTAATGTATTCCTGTGGCTATCTAGCAATAATAGGTTCATTCAGGTTAAAATAAGAAATTAAAAATAAATTTTTTCATACTTTGTTTCCTCTGTGTCCATAATGTATGGGTAAGTTTGTTCATTTAAATCTCTGCCTGATAAGTCTCAGAGACAATGGTTCTATTTAAAAGTTGTAAAGGAAATAATTGACACCAAATAGTTTCCTGTAATAGAAAAGAGACTTCTCTCCAAACGCACCCAGCTATGGGCTTGGGTCAGCATCTGATACAATAATACGTACTAAACCTCCTTACCCTAAGCTTCTTTTTAAACAGTCATGCTAACCAGGTAAGTTAGTTATAAACTTGGTATCATTGCATTTGAGTGCATTCACCTATTTTTTTTTTTTTTTTTTAACAGGAGGTGAATAAAGGGTGCTAAACACCCTCTTAATTTTCTTTCACCTTGTCTTTTTTCTTCCTTTTTCTCCCTAACAGTTGCATGAAAGCTGGCCAGCTTCTACCTCTGTCTATGAGGCTTTCAAGTCGAGTCTCCACAGGTTTTTCAATCATAATGACTCCCTCAAACCCTTAAAGTACTAGAAATTTCCAGATTGCCAGGCAAATACTGTTTAATGGGCAAGCCTCATAGAATTACCAGTATGCCAAGATTAGGCTTCTTCAATTTTCAAAGTTCAGGCTTCTTCAATTTTCCAAGTTCATCCCTGGCTAAATACAATCTTGTCACACAGAAGGATGTGTCCATTCAATTTGGGGGGAACAGCTGTCAAAGTCATGACAGCTCACACCTCCCTTTTACTGACTGCAGACCCTTTATCACTGGACAACTGCTATCTACCACATGGGTGTGGAGCTCTGGCTCTCCCAAGTCCATGGGGCTGGCTCTCTAGAGGACCATTCACTATTGATGGTCTGTAGAAAGCACAGAGTGTCTCTACTAAGGAAGAACAGTATCTGAACACTTAAATGAAAAGTTCAAATCCTAGTTCAAACTAGGGAGAAATGAAGGAAAAAGTAGAGCATCCACTGGTAGAAAAACAAAATACCAGGTAGTTAGAAGAAACAAGTCATCACAGAAATGGGCTATTCTATATAAGTCTACTGATGTAGAAGGGTCAGCTTTTCCTTAACAAGATACAAAAATTCAAGAAGAAGAAAACATACTACTGTTCTGTTCCCAAGCCCAGAAATAGTCTGCTGTTCTTGAAGTTATCAAGGTACTTCTCTATGGATTTTTGGTATATGAGAGAAAAAAAAATGTTGTAGATAAATATATGCCAATATTTTTCTCTATAAATAATGGCAGTTTCCCAATTTTGACCTCAGGTAGACCTACTATGAGATGTATCACAGGAGACTAAGTGCTATCTGTAGTTGTGCAATAGTATAATCCAAGTAATAAGAGCACTCTGTAATGACAACGTCTATGCATTTTATTTTTTTCTCCAGTTTTAACTGGTAATGTGGTTATGATTTGCTGTCATGGCAGGCTGTATGATTTGAATATACCCCTTCAACCTATTTTGCATTCATGGTACCTATGCCTTCCCTGGGGCACTACTATTTTCTATTTCCACACAATGGAATAAATTAGAGAGATGTGGACAACACAATCAAATCCTAGCACAAGAAACAGAAAAATCACACATTTTTTGCTTAAATGGAAGTTAAACACTTTAAAAAGCTTCCTTAAGGACTATTATTTCAGAATTAGATTATTCTTCACAGGAATGGCAACAAAAGACAGATAATGTCTTGTTAGTGGCTCTGTTTTCTCATCACTCAAATGTCATGGCACAGACTGTGCTGTGCAGACACACAGCAGACACTTGAGTTAGTAGACTTTCCCATTCTTGATTGTACGTCTGTCATGGATGTGCCTGATTCCAGGGCTGCGGAGAATGTGGCAGACAAGCACTGTGCCTCAAGCTTTGTTATCAAGTAAGAGTCTGTCTGACACTCCCTGACATGCTCCTCAGGCTCTTGCATCAATCCATGCTCTGACCCCAGTGACACAGCTCTGCTCTCCTGTCACAGGCTTCACACCCAGCTCTCCCATGCACATATCGCTCCATAGGTCACTGGCGCACAACCAGCTCAGCCTCAGACACTCAAATTCCAGCTAACTGCTCCAACCTTTGCAATGCATTTTTTCATTAGCTATGTATCTAGCCCCAGCAGCTTTTGCTTTCAATCAGCAATCTTTATATGGGGAGGAAAGCAGGTAGAAGGGGCAGCTAAGGCTTCTCCTTACCTGTTCAGGGATACATGCTGTCTCTGATGCATGATACAGGAACACTTGATTGTTTTACTGGTGTACATCTCTGATGCTGTTCATTGATGATACTGTGCCATGGACTGCTCTGGGTCACTGGGGAAAGATGTATAAAGTCCTTGTGAATTTAATGATATTATGAAAAGGATGGTACCAGTATATACTGTTGCATTTGTCCACTCTGTATTGCTGTTTCTCATATTTATGGATTCAGCCATTGTTGTGTGGCTAATGACAGTGACTGATTGTAATTGACATTATAAGATGCATTCCATGAGTACAAACTAATTGGATTGTAATGAGTCATGTGGTAAGTATACATGGTACGTTTTATGCTTGGGTTCTTAAAAATGCAAGCTTCCAAACAATGAGAATGAGGTACAGTTTCTTTGATTTTTAGGTAGCACATGTAAATTAGTTAAAGTACTGTCAAGCCAAAGAGTTGTAACAATGGAAGTTACTCAAAAGATCAGAACATTCTTACACTCTGACTGCACTTGTACACACTAAATTCTGATGCAAATGTAGCCTGAAATGCCCTGTAATTTCTAAACATGCTGAGTAAAGATTTTATTTAAAAGCATAAACTAGTGGTTCCATCATAAGGAAGTATTTTACAAAGAAGCCCTTTGAAATTTAAATAAGATAGTCTTCTACCTAACAATCTCCATGGTTGCAAGGAGAAAAGGGCATGTTTTAAATTCAGAATAGTACAAGACATATTATGAAAGGTAGTGAAATTAAAATGGATAATTATTGTTATGTGTAGCCAGAAGAAAACCTTCCAGAGATTAAGCAAGAATCTGTCTCCTTCTGGGCTACCAGCTCTTCTGTAAGAGGACCACAGGACTGGAAATCAAAACTTCCCATGCCTTGCACCAAGTTTTCTGTGTAATCCTGAATAAAGCAGGTCATGCTTCAGTTTTCCCTTCTTTGAAATGTGATTTAGCATCTTTGAAAGCTTCAAGAGGCAGGAGTAAAGAATGTCAAAATATTATCAGGTATAGAATGACACATGAAAATATATAATTGAGATTATAAAGCCAGAATTGAAAATACAGCATTTTATTAACACTTGACCCAAGTTGTCAAGTGTTCCCTTTATAGTGATTAAACAACTACCTGGTTTTTAGAAGAGAGAAACTTTTCCAAGGGCGTGTTCCTGTTACAAACTGTTTTCCATCTCTGCTTGTTCTCAAAGTAATTTATGGCCAGGGGATACTAAAGAAATTTCTCTTTCGGCTAATGACTGTTACAAATTCTGTTAAGATTTCCAGTTGTGGAAATACATAGTACAACAGCAACTTAAAGAAGGCTGTCCAACATGCTGCTTCCTCTGCTTCGTACTTCAAAAATAACTTCTGGTTAACGAAGCAGTAAAACATTGTTAGAACAAGTAATGTCACACAGCTAAACAGAAAGTGTCAAAAAATACTACATATTAATCAATATATTTTTTTTATAATCACCAAAACGAATGTGAAAATTCATCCACATGCAATTCTGACAGAAGCCAGGTAGAGTAGCTGTCCTATGTACAATTGAAGATAAAATTGACCAGAATAGTGGGATGCCACTTACTCTGTATAAGGAGTTCTATTCTTCAAAAGGGAGTATATTTCAGGTTTTTAAAGACACTTGATTTAAAATCCATGAGAGCAAATATAATTTGTAATGAATTACAAAAGAAGTACTATTACCATGAAAGTGTGTTGATAACAAGCACTTAAAAAAACAAAGACCTGAAAAAATTCCTGCAAAAATATACAAGCATGTACCATTATTGCAATAAAATTAAAAGTAACTCACTTCAGTGAGCATAACTGTGTGAAAAGGCTGCAACTTCTGAGGTGGAACTCAGTCCTTTTAGTTTGACAAAATAAGCTTTGTGTGATTAGGTACAAAACTATAACCAGATATCCCAGTACATTGCTTTTTAAAAGTTCAGTTTTGTACAACAACTTGAAAAAAATATCCTTATTCCTACCTAAGAACAAAGAGACATTTCTTAGGAACAAAGCAGCTTTTTGGTCAAGTTAATTCACAGCTTTTTATGGCAAATGTTAATAGAAATGTAAATTACAGTAGTTTATACATTAAGTAGGGGAAACAATAATTGTCCCTTACAGAGTCAGATTATGGTCACTATAATTTAAGAGATATACAGACAGATAGAAGAGATTTCGGTAAAGACAGAAACAAATTCTGGTACTATTAGGGGAAATACAATAGTTCTAAGGCATTAGATGCATTTTCTTATTTTTGTGTTCTTCTGATTCTTTGATAGTTCTTTTACTAGTTTTTACAGGGATTCTACTTTAATCCTGTGATTCTCTCACTCTGTTTCCCTGGAGTCTTTCTTCAGCCGTATTTTTTGCTAGTTGTTTCAAACATTTAATGATGCAACAGATATGTTTGCATTATTGTCTCGTGTCACTACTTCTTCATCCATAGATATTTTAACCTTCACCAAGATATTTCATCACCTGTAATGTCTGCCATCTCTTTATGTATGCTTTGCATGCTAAAAAATGCAATGACCCAAGTTTTGTCCCTGAAACGATGGTACTGGGAATATAAAAAACATAAAGAAAATGCTAAGCACAATTTCCAGGGACAGAGAGTTTGTTACACTGTTGCTACAGCCAGTAGCAACAAAAACTCCAAAAAGTTCTTGTAGATGTCAACAAAGAGAAACAGTGGTAAAAAAGTTATGGAAAAAAAAGTTGGGTAATATTAACTTGGTTTGTATTTCTTTTACTTTTTTTTCTACCTTCTAATGAAAAATACTGCAATTAATATATTCAGTTCCCATACCTTTCAATTAGGTTAAAGATCATACATCTGAATATTTGCTAGTCAAAAATAGCAAAACTGTGCAATCCTTAAGGATAAGGATTAATTTAGCTTCCAGTCACTTCTATCACTTTAGAAAAGTGCAATTTGATTAAGCAGAAAAGGTTATGTGAGGAGCCTTAGGAATTTCAACAATGCTGGAAGTGTAATGCACGTGCTGTGCATGCTGGATCTACATGTTAGATTGCTTGTCTGCAGACATTTGCTTACTGGAACTGTCATTTTGCAACTTTCATTGCATGACAGTAAAAACAGAAATAAAGGATGACACTCAAATTATAGAATTTAACAATAGATAAGCAGAATTCCTTGCTGACATACAAATACTAAAGATCACTGCAGAATGCAAAGCTGTCATTAGTTCAAGTCAGAGCCTTCTCCCTTTAAGGGAACTATGAAGGTCATACTGTGTTCAGCAGCAATTGTACTAGCAATTGCAAACAGAATATTGCTACGCTGTGTTGCAGCAGCAGAGCAATGCATTCATTGAAGATAAGCACATTCATTGAAGATAAGCACAATAGTTTTAGATGTCAGGGAGCTATAAAGAAGAAATATTCAAAAATCCTGTCTGCCTGGCCTTTAAAATTTCATCAGCCGAGAGTCATCAATTATGGAATTACAGAAACACTACAATCTGGGGAAAAAAAAAATCTCCCTTCTTCGTGCCCCCACCCTCAGCAACTTGTCTAGACTTTGGTCTGTCCCTCCACACAATCTAGCCACTGTTGATGTGAGAGCCTTTTCTTCAAAACAGGCTGTAGTCTGGGACAGCTTTTGTGTATTTCTTAGCCTCGGTGACCCTTCATCTCATTTCAAATCTCAAATAAAATCAACTCCTTTTCTCCTCCTCTCCCTATACATTTTAATGTCTCTCTTCCGCTGTTTTAACTCTTAACTGTAATATTCACAAACAAAACCTTCATTAAGACAGACTCCAAAGTTAAATGCAGAGGGGACCTGTTTGAACAAGTAGCTTCTGTCTGGGCAAGAGATTGTTCTCTACTGTATATTTGCTACTATTTCAACCAGTCTGGTTTTAAGTATCTAAAGCTAATTAGCTTCTGTAAATTAGACATTTTTGAAGATTATCCTCAAGAGCTGTAAGTCTTGGTGTAAGAAATACTTTTCTAGTAAAATCTCCGTTGTTTTTCTTTTTTTTTTTTTCTGTTTTACGTAGTACATATGACTATACTCCCAAATATGTTTCAAGTCTCTTTGCTGCAACTGTACCTATACAGAGCCAAGAAACACACTTTAAACCTCACTGTCATTAACCTACCAAATGGATTTTATTGCAGATGGAGACCAAAAATACTTACTTCTTCTCACTTAATGATAAAGCATTCAGCCTTATCAAGTGTAGGCAGAGTTCTCCCTGTCCCTTGATTGCCGTTTAGCCAAAGAGCATAAAATGGCTAATAGTTCTTAAGGGATTTGTGAATGAAGCTGCCAAACTTCAAATACATCTTATTGTGCACTTTTTGAAAGTAAGGTCCTTGTTTGGGCACTACAACTGAGACGCCCAAAATTAATTGTTGCTTTTGAAAATCCCAGACAGCCCTTGTACTTAATCTTAATTTCTCAGAGATTTAATCTTCATGGTAGCTATTTCTCTTTGCTGCTTCTTTCTGAGAAACAAATGTAACCTACCTAGGATCTTTTAGATAACACCTAATGCCCTAATATTCTAACTCAAAAAAAAAGTGCTTTGCAGGCCAAGTTGTGTGTGAATCGCATATGATGCAACTATGTTGGGTTTTTTTCTTCTTTCCCTTTTTTATGTTTTTCCTTAGTCGTAACGTGTGATTAGGCAAACTTAGCCTTCCTTTAATGTGACCTTTACATGTACACTGCAGAGTGCCACACAATTTTTGACTCTTCAGTTACCCATAAGCATGGGATAAGTGAGGGTTATAGTTCACATACAGGTTTTATTCTCAAATGCAGTCAAGTCATGGCCAGACATGCATCCTAGACCAGGAACTTGAAGGTGCTCTTGAATCCCCCAGTTTGACACAGATAGAGTAACACCTGTTACTAAAGAAGTTTTAACAAGAGCAGTAGATAATGTAATTTAGCTTTCCCCTTATCCCCCCCCATAAGCAAAGTTGCACTACAGCAAGCAAAATCTATGAGTAAATGATGCAAGATTTTGATGGTGGAGTAATTGAAGTATATTTATTTGCCAGACACTCTCTGAGGGGAAAATTTAAAGCTTGAAGTCTGGTTGGCATGGAAAATTCCTCTGAAGAGCTAAGGAAAAAGTCACACTTGGGCATCTATTAAGTACTGCCATGTCTGTCTTTGCAGCACATGTACGTTGTGTTCATGACAAATGGCAGAAGTACCACACTGAAAAATGCCATTTTTTTTCCACAGTGGAGGCAGTCCAAGGCAGCAGTCTTTGTGCACAATATCTTATGTCTTTTTTTAGTCAATGATGTAAGAAATTTCAAAAGTTATGACAGCATTTTCCATGTATTTGCATGCCTGTAAAATGCACAGTAGGTGAAAATGGAAATTGTATTTTTCATTGATCCTAAGCTCCATGTTTCCTGCTGATGGTATTTAATTAAAAAAAATAAAAATCAAATAGTATAATGAGATAATTGCCAAGGCATTCACATACATTTGCAAAGCTGAGGAAAATACTGTCCCATGCAGTTGCTTATTAGTAGAATGAAGAGCAAGGAACTAAATCTTCTTTAGACAAAAGTAAATTACAATCAAATTTACAGTCTTTTAAGAGAAATGAGTTTATGGGGAGGAGACTTCTATATTCAGAGGCATATTCTAACACAAGAATTGCCTTATATGTAGGCTGGGTTATAACATATCTGTAAGTCCTATTTTACTCATTCTGTTTACTTGAATTAATGATGTATCTTTGCAAACCCCCCCATATTTCTATAGAGAGTTCTTTCTGTGCTCCATCTTCAAATACAGTAAAAAAGATAGAATATATAGTAATGTGGGTAAGAGCAATTATAAAGTGACCTGAGGCATCGAAACCAAGTTTTAGGATAAAACCTATTATATAAACATCCATAAAAGTATTATTTCAGTAAGACACTGACCTGTAGAAAGAGGAGATGGGCCCTTGCTGTGGAATGTATAAGTGTACAGAGACCAAAGAGAGGTTTTTGGAAATAGCAATACATTCAGTTCACCTTAAAAAGTAAGTAGATAGTTATCAACCTAAGGAACTTGTATTACAAGAAAATAATATTTAAATACATAACTAACAATGTCTCAGATTACTGTAGCCTCTTAAAATGTTAATTAGTTCTACTACTCATCTTTATTTTTGTTATGACTTTCACAAAGTCACTGACAGTATTACTTATGGCAGATTCACTTTCATGTTGAGTCCTTAATACTTTAGTTAGTACAAAGGAATTGGTATTTAGTTTATGGAACAGTTACAGCCAAGCATTTCTTATTTATTCTAAAGCAACTGTTTCCACACACAGGCACACAAAAATATTCATTTTTTTAAAATAGAAAAGATTCTTCTAGACTATCCTTCTGAAAAATGCTATTTTCACATAGCCTGAATTTCAAACCTCATCTCTGTGACAGTATTCTTTGCAACTAAGAGTAATTTTCCTACCTTGTGACTACTTTCTTTCACAGTTTGTCTCCATAAAGGTGGGAGCTCATGCAGAAACCCCATTGGAATCCACTGGAGAAGCCTCAAGCCCACTGTACAACTGGTCAGTCAGTCCCCAAAGTGGTTCTCACATTTGAAATAAAAAAAGAAGTGTCTGACAGTCTAAAACCAATAAAAGTTGTATTTGAAAACTTTGTTTGTGCAAGTTTGCTTTGTGCAAATTTTGTTTTTTGGTGTTTTTCTTAGGGTTTTTTTTCCCCAATCAATGTATCAGCGGTTGGCTAGTGATGGGAAATGAAACGTTTGTCTATGGATGGCTCCCCAGCTTCCCCATCTCTTCAGCACCCTTTGGGACGGGAAACTGTACGAGACTGCTATAGCAGAGAACAATGACTCCCAGTTTAAGCTCCACGTACTGGGAGCAGCCAGAATCCGCCTTTGGGGCCAAAGGATCCGCCTTTGGGGCCAAGAACCCGTTGCCGTTATCAACGCAGTAGTTTATGCCCAAATCACCTTCGAGCTCCGGCCGTAAGCTGAGGGCGGGAAGCAGCCTGGGCCGGGGCC
>JANHGB010013735.1:0-22575 GCA_026283785.1 Coracopsis vasa | reverse complement strand
TCCCTGGCAGAGCATGAGACTCAGAAAGTCCTTGGTCAGAGTAAACATTACTGAGCAGCAACTAAAAACATCGGTGTCATCAATGCTGTTCCCAGGCCAAAAGTCAAAAACCACAGCACTGCACCAGCTACTAAGAAGGAGAAAAAATGACTGCTACTGCTGAACCCAACACATCCTATTACTTGCTTTTCCCCACTCCACTCTACCCACACTTCCCCCCCACACCCTTCTGTGATTTCCTTTATGAAACTGTCATGTTAAATAACCTGTTTATTCCGTTCAGTTCCTTCAGATTTTCTTATCAATTTTGTTTTAATGAACTGAAAAACAACATATAAAACTAGCTACTGATTCAATTGCTATTCTTCCTCTTAGATGTGACCTGTTTACTCTGAATTCTTATTAACATTTACGTCCAAGAGAGTTTGCAGTGAGCTTCAATGAGACAAAGATCTAGCTGTAAATGTCATACTTTGTGTAAAAAATCCGTTACTATTCTGATCAAGTCAGTGGTCTTTTCTTTGTATGCTCAGAGACAGGTTTTGCAAGGCAAGAGACTATCATTTAGTTAAAACATCCTGCATATAATTAGTATCTGATGTTTTATATATACTTTAATTGATCACCCATGATGTTGGATTTTTCTAATTTTTCTTGTAATCATCATCTACTTTTGTATCTTCTTACCAGTTGTTAGCCTCCTTCTACTTTTGACACCAACCAGAATTTATGGGTTTAGACGGATCTGAAATTCAGTCCAGTTTGATATATATGGATAGGCCATACACTGTAAACAGGAAATCACAGAGCTGAAGAATTCTTCATTCACTGAGGGTATATTACAAAAGGGATTGTTAATGTTTTATGCAAGAAAATAATTTGGGCAAAAGGTAATAATATAAACAAGGGGGGGGGGTGATTTAGAATTTATCTACTGAAGAATGAAAGGCAGTTGTATAGATTGCTATTTACATAGCAAGAAGATAAAAAATCCTGCTGCAAAAAAATTGACAGCACTTTTTTGTTTGTTTATTTGCTTCTAGAATTCTTAATTCTGTTTAATTTTGTTTCTTCTCCTCTGAAAGTAAACTATTCTGGTTTAGGTTTTATAAATTAAAGAAAGGCTTTAATCTTCTACTGCAATATTTAAAAATTTTTGCAGTGATATGTTTACCTGCATTATCACTGTGATAGAAATAGAAGAGAAAGTGTTCTTCAAAAGCTCAAATGTGGGTTTGGCCCTGAAGATACTACTGTTAATTAGGCCCAGAGAAAAGCAGCATCAAAAAAGAGGAATCTGAATTAAAAATTAAGTATTATTATTTTTAAGAAACTGTAGAACTATGGAAATAATCTGGATTAATAAGTAGTTCAAGAAGATCTACTCAGAGACTGCAACCATACGTAGCTTGGACTTTTTCAAAATGACAAAGTGACGTTCAGTTCTATACGCTTATAAAGAAGAATTAGAAAAGAGGCTCCAATTCAGGTAGTAATAAACAGTAATAAAAGTAATCAAATTGAATTTGGAGATGATTTTTTTTGTCTGTCGTGTATAAGACAACATGTGTCATTTCTCACTCAGACAACAGTACATTATAGTTTCATCTATAATGACATATTTAAACATGATTCTAAAATTCCAACAGTGGTTTCAGAAAATAACATTGCAAGGCAAGGAGAGCTAAAGAAGAGTCATGAAGAAATCTCACTTAGAAAAGCATCGTTAACTCCTTAATTGTCAGTGGGCAAACCACTTATCATCTCTATTTCCTTCTGTACAATCAGGCTTAATTTTATTAAAGGATTGTTATTGGGACAAATAAACTAGGATTTTTGAGGAATTAAACTAACCTCAGGACATAGTTAATGGAATTGGGTCATGATACTGGCTAAATTAACTAGTACAGAAATTAATCTGTTCTGAGTCAATGCCTGCAATTTTATATTTGTGTCGGAATAGGAAAAAAGTCAGTAACAGATTATGTAAAGAGAAAAGACATTAGCTTAGGCTGTTTAAAATTTAGGAGTTACAAAATAATGTTAAATAGGATGACTTACTGGACAAGTCATATGATTCAAAAGGAAAGGAGCAATCTATTTGTTTTGTGTGTGTATCCTATATATGTAGCTAATCTGAAAATAAAAGTATATATATATATGTACATATGTACCTAATCAGAAAAAGAAAAAAACAAAAAAACCCACAAAGGCGACAAAGCCTTTTTAATTTAAATAGCCATGATATATGAGTCCATAGTTCCACAATGAGAGCAATGTGATGATAGCACTTGATTAAGAAACCTCCATATCCATCCTGCGTGTGCTTGTGCCACATCAGTTTTGCTTGTATTGCTGTAGACCACATCCTTGAACGTTAAAAATTACCTAGCAAAGGGGAATGAGCTGCTAGGGGAGCAGATAGAACAGAGAATCTCCAAAGCCAGTGTTGCAACTAAATCCTTCATAAATTGAATCTTAAAAAAATTATTTGAGTCCCAGGAAATGGAAGTTTTGAGATGCTGTAAATAAAAAACAAACAGCCAACCCCAAATATCCCCTAATATTCCATCACTCCTTGAATTTCCCAGCTATGACTACACACGTAGTAATGTAATTAGTATGATCCAAAAATATGGTGCAGAAATAGAGAACAGGTGTGACAACCTTATGCCTACACAATACATGTTTCAAGGAGAGTAATTTTTGTCCGCTCACCAGACCTGAACACTCCAGCAGTTGGAGAGCACCTTTCAATTTATTTTCAGCCAACACATCATCACCTGGATGAATACCTAAAAGCATTTTAAGCACTCTTAGACCACTCCAGAGTGCTGACCCAAGCATGATAAATCAAAAGATTCACTTCAGAAATGAATCCAAACTAAAGCTCTAATGTAGATGTATATTTTTTCTTCCAGCTCTCTCATGAGAAGGTATCAAAAGATCTTACAATTTGCTTAGGGCTTTCCTCTAAGGTAGGAAGGAAGATCCACAAGAACAATTCCATGTGGTTAACAGCACACCAGTGAGAACTAACAAATATGTTCAATAGCATCTCATTTCAAAGACCTTTGATAAATATTAAATACATTAGTAAACCTCTAAGGTTGTCTGAAATTGAATGATGACCTAAAAGCCAGATTTGTGCTTCCCTCTTGACTAGGAAAAGAATTCCAGAGAGGAAGGGGCTGCCTTCTGTCCTTTCACTGTTATGACATTTGACCATAGGTTACCTCCAGTTTTTCAAGTGTTTCACAGAAAGAGTGAGTGTTACTTAAAGGTTCTAAAAATTGGGCAGGTTAATGAAAAAGCTGGAAGCCAGGTCAGTGTGTTGGGCTATGAATTTTAACCACCCAATAGAAAAAGATTTTTCATAATCTTGCTACTCTGTTCTGCATTATCTGCAGCATGTGTTTTGTTATAATTTAAAAAAATTGATACAGAATGAAACAGATATCACCACTCTGAAAAAATGATGAATCACCTCTTGAGGAACTGCACCTGAAAAACTACTTCTCCATACATCTGTGCAGTAGCTATAGGGTACCAATTAGGCAACATGTCTGTCTGGGTTTATTTAGCAGGAATTTACATGATCCATACATTTATTTGTAGTGAGTCAGTCAGCTGCATTTTTATGAATCTATTTGTGCGATGTAGTAATTCATCAACAATTTTCCTGTCACTGGGATTTTCCCAATATATTCATGTAACTGCCAACACCAAAGATTACTCCTGAAATAAAAGATCATCCCATTTCATAGCAGAAAGAATTAAAACATCAAAGTTTGCTAAGGATTCAGTTCATTTTATGTTAATTTTTAGTACCTGACAGAAATGCCTCACTAGGTCAGAATTTTGAAGCTTTTCCAGAAAGCAACATTTTGCCTTACAGAAATATAGAATAATTAGTGCTTTCATAATTAATCTATTAGGTAAATATTTTACCTGAAAGAGTTGCCAAGCTGTGCCAAGTGATTTGATATGTTCAAAAGCATTTGTTAAGTTTAAAACTAAGGAAAATTCTGAAATACTAAATACATCTTTGATCTCAAAAGTGTATTCGTCACAGCAAAACAGGAGCCTCTATATGCTTAAAGAAGGTTCAAGTTTCAGCATCAAGACAGTTTTCTTAAAGAAAAGTCAGATGCTTTTGTTAAAAGAAAAACAAAACCAAAAAACTCACTACTTTTCCTTTAATGTAAAGACATCTAGCATAGTCAAGTGTATTTCTCTGTTGTATCATAAATTGACAGCTCAACCCTAGTTCAAACACATCTAGTATGGTAACCTAATTCATGAGGTTTTGCCCTGCTTGTATTTCAGGGTCACGTAAATCCAAGACCTTCAAAGCAAACTAAAACTAAAATTGAGAAGTTTTGATTCCCTAACCCACTTCTTTGTATTTGAAGGTGTTCTCATTTGTCGAAAGATCCAACTTTTGCCTCACTGAGATCACTAAGAAGTAAAAAGAAAAATCTGAAGCCAATGATCAAATGTTATCTTCTTTAAAAGTTTTGGGGGAATCTACTATTTTCCTTCAATATTAGAAACCAATAATATTGGACCATTCTACTAAAATCCATCAAGCTAGTTGATTATGATCAGATTGTGAAATGGACCAGATCTTCAAAAGTATCAAAAGTATTTATCAAAAGTACTTATGTATGAGTTACAAGCTTTTATTCAGCTCTAACTGGCAAGCCATTTTGTGTGTACCATTGGTAGTATCCTTGAATCTGCAAATTGTGTTTTGAACTGAGAAGTCTTGTGTCTAATTTGTGCTATTACTATTCTGAGTAAGTGCTAATGCTGGACATAAAAAGCCTTACGGGAGCTTTGTTTGGAAACCCAGTGTAGGCGTAATGTTATAGGTTATGCACTTTGCATTAATATTAGAATTTCTTATGAGTTTTCTACTCTTTATCCTGAAGTAGACTTTTCCTTGACAGGAAAAAAAAAAAGGCAGGAACAGACTGCTCCTACTTTGAAATTCCAGTGTTATTGTTGAAAAATACTTTTGGGCCTCTGTGTTCATTTGCTGACATTATCACAGTTCAGTGTGAATTACAATTTAGATTTAAAATCTAACAACCAGTCATCATTATTCCATTTTTCGCATCCTGCCTAAGCTGAAATAGTACGTTAATTTGAATAAACTGAAAATAATGTTTCTTACAGAAATCTTGCTAAATTATGTAGGATTAAAACAACCTAGATATCATAAAAAAATCCCACCACTATTTTTTATCATATTAGCTAGCATAACCAAATAATAACCCTAAGCAAGATTGCTTTCGTGATTTAGGCAGGTATTTAGAACGGAGATACTAACCCATCTAGCTCCAATTGCCTGGTCAGGGCAGTTGACAATGAGAATTGCAAGCCCCTCCAAGGACTTTCTCTCCATTCTTTGGGAATACATGGCACCTGGATATATTCAGGTAGGATCATAACTATAATTTTAGCTGTGAGTAAAACTGGCACTAAAAAAGAGAATGTATGTGCAGTTTCTGAGCCTTGCAATCTTTCACTGTGGCAGAATACCTTTTAAAAAACACTGTCATGTTTTCAGGGGACAAAGGAAGTAGAAAACACCAGGGGTTTGGGGGTTTCTTCTTTTTCCTTTTCACATGGGATGTTGCCTCTGCTTCTGATGATGATGATAATATTTTTGGCAGCATAATAACATTTTTCTGTGTTACTACAAGTAGAGATGCTGAATGATGAACATAGTATCAGTCAGTGACAAAATCTTTAGGCCTCTAGCTGCAGACTGCATTCATTTTAAATCTATTTCATTTGGTAGATTTAGAATCAGTTAAAAACTTTTAAAAGTGGTCACCTAACTAAAAACCATTTCTGTTTTTCTCTACTTTCAGCCTGTTCTCTAGTGTAGCAAAAATATATATTTTTGTGTCTGAGAAGATTTGCAGGGAGTTTACTTTTCCCCTTTGGTACACAGAAGCTCAAGTAAACAACATCTGTAATATCTGACCTTCTGTGCACAGATTCCCCAGTGTGCCCTGAATAAACCAAAAAATCTAACCCCTTTGTATTTGGATCCCTTAAAGTGCAGGGATATGCTGTAAGTCAATCAATATCAAAATATTTAAATAAATTCAGATTATTTGAAAATTAAATAAAAGAAGTAAAATCTACAGATTTCTTACACTTTCAGAATTTGTAATGTGTTTCAGAAAGGTTTGCTCAAAATTAGTTTTTCATTGCAGAAAGCAGTAACTGCAACATAGTCTCAAAGCACATATTTCACTTTCCTGTCACTTTCCTAAACTTTAAACTTTGAGGAACAGTTTCCTAGACCTAATATCTTCCCACAGCCTTGCTGTTCCCACAGCCTCTTTAACCATAAATTAACCAATTTGTAGAACACTATGAAAAAGAAGTAAAATGTGGTTCTCTCACACTAAAAACCAAAACAAACAAACAATCCCGTTACTGGGTTTTGTTGGGGTTTTTTTGTTTTTTGTTTTAACAGAACCACTCCTGCTGCTGCTGGTATCAACTGCTGAAACTTGGTGTGGAAAGACCTCTTGCTGTGAGAAAGTGCCTCTGCATGTTCTAGTAAATATTTGCTTTGAGTTGATCAAGTTGTGAGAGTTCACAAATCACATACTGGGTATGTACAATAGGCTTACTTCACACAGTTTTGCTAGGTTTGTAATATATGAAGGTTATGTCCTATGCTGGGTAATGAAGTTATACTGCAGGTGCACAGATCTGAGGAAAATCTTCAGCAGGGGTCCTGTAGTTGATAACATTCATCAAAGAAAATCCATCTGCTGCAATGCAGACTGTGAGGTCTGCAGCAACAGAGTAAAAAGCTCCCTTTTCCCTTCTTCCTAGGAAGCTTCATTTGGGAGTCCCATGGATGAGAACTGTTCTTGTGATCCTTCGCTCAGCAGCAATAGTTTCCATCGTTATGGTGTGGGGACCTGGGCCCTTGCTGGAGATGCCTCCTGGCCTCCTGGCTTGACAGCTGTCTGCAAGGATGCCCACACAAGCCAAGTCCCGTTCGGGGCCATGCTTGCACTAAGGAAATGAATACCTCTATCATTAAAAAGGTAGGAGGAGCTTAATTTCATCTTTTGTAATCAGAGTTACAAGCTTTTATTCAGCTCTAAGTACACAGACTTTCCACAATATAACTGACCACTCTGGATATTAAGATTTTTTTTTTTTGTAATTGTTTCTATTATGGTAGTGTATAGAAGCTTCCAATCCTATACATAGGAATGTTTTAATACACACCACATGGGAAAATGCTGCTCTTGAAACTTAAAGAAAAGGCAGATAGACTTGGGAGAAAAAGTCTTGGCAGACAGAACTTTCAATAAGCTCTTAATTGACTTAGGATAAGAAGTCCATTAATAGTGAAAGGCTTATGCATTTTTGGAAATTACACACGTGGCAATTTCCCTAAGGTTAAACAGAGGGATAAAAAAAAGTGTATCCAAACCTTGTAACAGACATTGAAATGATAATTTAACTGGAAAACTATTCATACAGTTTACATATTATCTGAAAAATCGCTTTCAGGAAGCCAGCTGTCCTTAATGCATTATAGGCATGATATTAGCTAAGGGGATGCTATTCTTACCTGCTTTTCTCTCATCCACATGACCTATAAAAGTCGTAAACATCTTGTGCAGAAGCTCCTACAAGACTATTCCCAGATAATCCCTCAACATAAACTCAGCTGGGTTTATAGCAGCTTTGTACACCTGGAGCGGGAATAGAAAAAGCAACCTTTACGTTTCTGACCTGTAATCCAACCCTGTAGCAAACAAAGATAACTGCCTGCCAGTGAGTAACATGTCTGGGGCTCTTTGCAGTACTTTTTTCCTGCTGAAGAACAAACCAACGAACCAAGGGTTCTGCACTTTCTTAGTATTGCTTCTATCCCAACACACATAACATACACATTTATATTAATCAGTTACTGAAGTGATTGCAAGTACTAGCCTTTTTAAGCATCTGTGCCGATATACTTGAGGGCTGGATCTCAGAGAAAACTGTCTACAAAATCAGGTCTAACATGTTTAAGGCAAAGGTGAAAATCAATCTTGGATGCATCAGCTCCTCTCTATGTAAAATATATCAGAAAGCTAACAAAATTATCTCTTAACAGATGAAGACTTGTAAAACTCTTAAGCCTACTATAACAGAATAGTTGAGTAGATACTGAGAACGTTATGTTCTGAAACTAATGTAAAATTTTAAGGAAGTGATTTAAGTATAGCATTATTTAAAAAAATAAAATTAAAAAAAAAAACCAAAAACAAAAAAACAAAACAAAAAAAAAAAACCAAAAAAAACCCAAAAAAACCAAACCCAAACGTAAGTTCAAATCTCTCAGTGTTTTATTTAAAGAATTCTTTACATCTAGAGATAACTGTCATAAATAGAAGAAACAGAGAATCAGAAACAATAAACAAATTACCAAGTAACCTAAAAAGAGTAATCATAAAGCACCATCAATATGAATTCATTTTAACCTCAGTGTCTCAGCACCAGGATGCCTTTGCTCACACTGGGATAGGTGCCGTGCAAGCGATTATTGCTCTTTGTCATGCTGTCTCACAGTCAGAGCTGGGGAGGCTATAGTAATGCTCAGGATACCACAAGGTTTAAGATATGGGGGGAAAAAAAAGGAGGAAAGTGAGGCTAGCACTAAGAAAAAACTGCATTTTTTAGTTTTATAACAGTGAGCAGGAAGAGGAAGCATTAAATCCCAGGAGAATATGCCAACAGGAATACAGAATAAATTAGGACTGAAAGATCAGATACAGTTACTGCAGCTCTGTGACCAGACTGTATCTGTAATCCCATGAAAGCAAACAAGCTCATAGGTGACCTTTGGAGAAAACAAGTAATGGAAATCATGAACAGCAGATTGAGAAATGTAAAGACTTTAAGAATACTGAGATTATAAATTAACTCTTTTGCTGATACTTTGGACATAATTAGGAAATGACAAATATTTCTGAGATGATCTGTTTAAATACTTAGAACTCAAGAACTCTTAAATACAACAAAAAAATGCACCCATTCAGAGAGTACATTAACATTTTTTTGTGTGTTTAAATGTGACTACTTTTTATGATTATTCTTAGGACTGCAACAGACCCATCAGTCATTGAATTTATTTCCTGTCTGCCATTTGATATAGTAAATAGAATGACATAGGCAGTTTAAAATAGTAAACATGACAGCAAACTTGATAGGTTGGAAAGAAAATCACAAACACTCCCAGTACCTTTCAAAATGTTTAGCTGTTCTCTACCTTCTCTATCCACCAGCTTGCTCTAATCACTTACTGGTTCTTATCCTGGAAAAAAGTTGTTGCAAATTTAGTTTTAAGCATCAGATTAAAACCACTGAGTAATAAAACACAAGTGCTACTTAGTTCAAATGTGTATAAGATCAAAAAGAGAAGAAACTGAGTGCAGTTTTATAGTCCACGATTTACAATGCGTCAAGCTATGCAATTTCATGGCACTGTTTAATGTTATGCTCCTCAGGAGCTACTAAAAGGTGCAAATTTCAAAATCAGTATAAAAAGTTTGAAGGTTCTAAGCATATTCAATGTTCAAAGAGGACATGATGTGAATGTTTCACCTGATGTTTTTGACTATGCTTTGGTATCTCTTATTAGTCAAAAGAATTTTTAAATCCAGGGATGCAGTCATATATTTTTTTTAATATAATTCAAACGTTATTCTCTATATTGTTTTATTCACTGAGGATTATGTACAATTCAGCAGTTTGTGGTGCTTAGAATTTCTAATTTTAGAGCATTAACTGCTTCACAATAGGACTTTCAGTGCACAGGGGAATGCCAAATCTTCTAAGACAAGTAGCTCCCCAAGAAGTAATTTATGGATGTAATTCTTGTATGTGTGGTATACACACATCTCCACTGTGGAGAAGGTAACTTCAGTGAAAGGATTTTACATATTATCTTGAAATCACTATGGCAAGGTTTTATCCTGCTTCAGCCATCTAAAGGCTTGGTATCTATTCCAGGCCTATCTAAGCCTTCTTGATAGCCAAAGGAGAATAAGGCACAGCAAATGCCAAAGGTTTGAGACTCATTAAAAGTTGATAAGTTTGTCTGGTGTTGGCAGAGACTCTAGGTTGTTGCTTTGAGATATCTAAAGGTAGGTTGGATGGACCATTGTAATCTGCCTTCTCTGACAGTGGATTGAGCTGGGGGAAAACACAGATCACAACCAGAATTTCTCAGAACCCTCTTCAGTCATAAGCTGTTATTAATAAAATCAAGATGCTCTTGTTAGTAGCGGGCATCTGCTCACACAGCGCGTGCACCAGCACACTTGCACACTCGCTCAGTTACCTGCTGGTGCACAGCAGGGAAGACAGCCCCAGCCCCTTGTTCAGAAGCACAGAGTTGAGTTATTCTGTATCAGACAGCATAAAATAGCCTTAGTAATGCAAAAGCACCTCTCAGTCACAGATACCTCTCATGAAAGACAGACGGAAGCCTACACTTTTCTATTCATATATGCAGCGTATACATGTACTGCCATCTATTTATTATCCAGACAAATGCCTGATCACAGCTAGATGTTTGACAATATCTTTCACAGTCAATATTATATAAATAGCATGCAAGATTAATGATCTAGCAATCATAGTCTGTACCAGCTGGCCTAAACTCATTTCTTCTCCAAAATCTATGTACCAGTTGTAATACTTTTACATAGGAGTACTTTGGAAGGGTTATGGGGTGAACGCAGAGTTCTGAGCACTAAGATTTTCCTTATGAGCCTGCTTCTCACTTGCTGATACAGGCACAGCCATTGTGCTTTGCTTAAAGCCATTCTGTACTGCAAAATTTTTAATTCTTAACAATCTCATTATGATTTATTTCCTGTCATTATCAAAGTTGCAAGCCATGTCTAGTAGATATCAGCATTACACACTGGCCTGCTTTTTCAACAGCTGCTTTTTCAGGTCCTTAAACTAAACTAAACTAATTTAATATAATAGGCATGATAATCCAGAAGGAGGGTGTAATTATTTCTTGAGCATAAAGAAACCTATGCAAAATTTGCAGCACAGATCTGACATTTCCAAAATGCATTGTCACAGAGAGTTTAAGATTTTTATATTTCTTCTTTGCCATGGGCATTAGCATGCCCTTACTGACTAATTTGCTATGGAATTGTCTTCCCTCTTTCTTTAAATTTCTTTCATTGAGTTTGTTCTCTGAAACTGTATTTTTGTTTTCTGTATGTATGCCTTATGTTTCTGTCTTCATGAGTTCTTGTGATGCCCGAGTTAGAATACATTTGACTAATATACAACTTACCTAAGCAACAGCTTAGAGATTCAAATGGACTTTTGCGGTTGATACAAACATGGAAGGAAAGTAACTTCTAAGGTGGAGTTCATCTCTTCTTAAAACAGACATTTAGAAGAAGTCAAATTATGTTTTTAAGATTAGCTTTTTCTCTGACAAGTGACTGACTGAGTAACTTAGGGGGACCATCTCAGAGGTCGAGCAAGTATACACCTGAAAGTGGATGATATATATCCAACCAAGTTCAGAAAACTTTTAAGTTTCACAAATAAATTCTGTGAAGAAGTACTGTTGATGCTGATGCATCTAAAATCATTCCTGGTGATGGGAACTTCCCTTGATTGCAGCTGCTGCTATCTTTATGTAGCCTGCTGCTGTTCTGGTCCGTGCTACTTCTTCTGTGCAGAAAACTTGTTCCTTGCCTCTTTGTATGCTGTTCGAGTCTGAACATTTTAACAATCTTCCTTACAGCAGTTCTATTTAGAGGCAGGGCACTGAAACAGTGTTTTATTCCACATCTACTCTATTAATTGTCTTTTTCCAAAAATGCTAAGCTGTTAGTGTTTTGTGCACTTACTGGAGTAAATGGCTGTGTGGAAGCCTGATTTTCTGTTCTGCAGCATACTCCTTCTTTTTACCTTGCCAGAACATGCAATCCAAGCTGAGCGAATTGCTCTGGCGTCTAATTCACAGTGATATAGTGAACTTATATTAACCTTTTTTAATGTCACTCTTAGTCTTAGGCTACTGAGGCCTATTAATACCTGATCCCAAGAAGGTCCTAAAGATTCATCAAAACTGGATGTTGAACTCAAGAAAACAAAAATCTGTTGTAAGTATTTCAGATGTTTCTTACCTTTTCCCCATTATGAAATTAAAGTAGGATCTTTCAAAAGCTTTGTTCTTGTTAGGAATGCAATGATCTCCAAATTTCTGTGTTACAGTCTGATAACTTATTCTTTCTGACTTAATTGAAGGTAGTTAAATGTCTCACAGGCAGCAACTTCAAAACATGTATTTATGCTACTGCTTTTTGTGACTCCTCTCACCTTCATGAAGAGATAGATCAGTGGGTTTCTTTTTTTTTTTCAGGTCTTTGTTTCACCTGCATTCCCAGTACTGTATATGAATTTTAAATTGCTTCCACATTGTAACTGCTTTTTCTTCTGTGCCAACATTTCAAGATGCTCTCTTCTGTTTCTGCCCTTTCCACTTTTGCTGTACTATCACAGTTAGTAAGGTTTTTTTGAGGTGTTTGTGAATGAAAAAGGACTCTAATGTACAAAAGTTAAGCTACCAGCATTGATGGCAAACTTTTGAAATGGAAAGATAAGATTGGTGGAACATGTCTTTGCATATTACATCTTGTGTAAACCAGGAAACTAATTTTGAGAGGCCGTTCAAACACTTTAGCTATATATTGCCTGCTCAGGTCCCTGAAGCTGCTGAAGCTTACTTTCAAAAGATCCATTATCCTTATATTCTATGCACTATTAAACAAAAATACGAATTGTTATATATCTATGCATTATAAATACTTGAGGGATTATTTCATCAGCACAATGAAGTGAAAATACTTAAATTTGGTAAAATACAGTAGCTCTATGCCTTAAGCAGCTCCAAAAATATTAAGCCATTTTATTTTACTCCAGAAGGATAATGTTCAGAGCTCACTAATGGTCTTATATTCCTTTACCAGAAAATTAAAGTTGTAAGTATTGCTAAACCTATTGCTGGTTTTGTTATTGCTTTATGTTTGTGTTGGAAACAATTCATTGGCTAAAGTACAATAAAAATCTTATCCCACATATCATGCTCAGGTTTTTAAAGATATGTACTTACAATGCTATAAAATTCTCTTCAGAATTTTACTTTGCACTGTGTTATACTTTGTTTTACTTTAGAGCTGTGTTCCTCTGGTTTATAATCAACATATATAGATTTGAAAATAAATCAGTATAATGCTTTCAAAACATATTTCAAGTTTTCCTGCATTTAATTATTGACTATGTGTACTACAATCCCTATAAGCTTAAAGAATCACAGTGGTTCAGATGAATCTGAAATTTGCTATACTTCTGGCAAGTCTTTATAGACCCCTGGCTATATCTATACTAACAAATTACATCTACCAAGTACCATCCTCTGGCACTGAGGCTGTTAGCAAGCAACAATTAAAAGTATAGCCTCAAAAATTGGAGGGGAGATGGCAGAGTTACACTTCTTTCAAATACTCATGAATTCTTTGGGAGATCTGTTACTTAACTTGGACCAAAAGTCTGGTAAAATCTGGTAGTTGGTTGTCTACTGGCACCATATAGAGATCCAGTGACCTGGAATATTTTCTGATGCTGGTATACATGTGACCTCTGAATCCCAAATCAGGAATTGATTCTGCTATAAATACATTGGGCTCTTTCCTGGCTTTAAGGAATCATTCACATCAGTCTCTTAATTTCCATTTAATCTCTGTTTTAGGAGAACTGCCACATGGCTGTGTAACATCATAGAAATGATTTTGCTGTGGCCAAATCTGTTATTTTCAGAGATTTTTCATATCTTTCCAGAGCTCCTCTAATCCTTGCTTTGTCAGCTTTAAGATTTCTGGAGAAGCTATAGATGGCAGGATAGCATCTATTTTCAGAAATCTCTGCTATATGCAAGAGTGGTACATACATGCAGTACTGATTTAGCAGGAGAAAGTGAGAGCTCAGATGTTTCAACATCTCATATAGTTACATGCTAACAAATAAGTCAGAAGCAAATATTAAAAGCTTTAAAAATAGGGATTTAGATTGTAAGAGTGAAATAATTCTAATCACAATGAGGCAAATATCACAAACTCTGACAGTGCAATCCACTTCTGTCAGTGTGTACATCTTGTCCTGGCATGTCATGGTGCTGGGCTCAGCGCTGACGTGTGCCATCTATGCTTAGCAAACGAGAAAACTAAAGCACAGTAAGACTTTATTGAGGGTTAGGAAGTCCCCATGGGGACGGACCCTACTGCTGCCTAAATAAGACCTGCCAACGCATTTGAGTGAATTTCTATAGAACAGTCATGCAGGTTCCCGTAAAATACATTTCCTAGTGACACAGGCAGCTAACCTCCACTTATGACACAAAATAAATGTTGCTCTTACGCTACTGAGGAAGTCACCTCAGTATTATTACTGGTAATGAGTTATGAAAGTAGGGAAAGTACTGAAGAAACTCTGTGGGAATTGCTCACATAACTTACATTGCAATTTATTTTACCATTTTGAGCACACTGGCATTGGATAAGTCTGTCTAACAGCTGAGGTCAAGCCTACTTTCTAGGATGCGAGTGCTCTAGCAGTGGCACAAAAATATTCATACTTTTATTCATCCATTATAACTAATGTTAAGTAGCATTTTCTCCTGGAAGACCAGCTGTAGAGTGAACATCTAGTCTGAAACTACTCTAAGAAGCCCTAGAGGAATGATTTTGAATACACTTTTTGAGGCTTGCTTCTCTCTAACATGTACAAGCCCTGTGACAGGCTAAAAACCCTGCTGTGGTAATGTCAGTCCAATCCTTTCTTTATACACCAGATTTGAGACATATCTTTAAATATATATATACACACACATATTTCAAATATGTTTGATATACAGATGAAATACAAATATGTATTTCAAATTCAGTGAACATATCGAATATATTCAAAATACATTTATAAAAATCTATATATATGTACGTTTTTATATTTCCCACATAAGTAGCAACATTTATTTATTCAGCTTCTTGTATAATAGGTGTATATTTCTTAAACAAACCCAACAGCTGGTCTCTGGAGAAGAGAAACACTGTGATTAATGCTATTTATAAAGAAACATTAAACAACAACTCCTTTCAGTGAATGCCCTTGGCTAATTTTTGAAAGCATCTCTCTTTTCAATAGTGGGATTTTCTTTAAAAGAACAATATGAAAGCAGCAAATTTTCAAACAATAGAGCTCACAGCTGAACACTTAAACCTGAAGCAATAACTCAGAAATATGGATGTAAGAAATTCCTACCTACTGCCCATTCTCTAAAAATAAAGCAAACAAGAAATAGTTATAAAAACATATTTTAAGCAGAGAAAACACAAGAAACAGCACCTCCATTGAAGCAGGGGTTAATTAGCTGCATTATTGCTTTGTGAAGAAGTAGGATTGAGCAAAACTGGAGCCTGAATAAAAAAATAATCCTGAATGACAAATGAGGTTGTCTGACAACCTTGTATTAACCAAAGCAGTCATCTAAGGCTCTTCTTAGATGAAGAATATCTTATGTTCCAAAAAACTGTGGAGGACAGGTCAGAATGCACAACGGGCATCACTCACTGCATTTTGTCCCAGACTCACAATAAGAAATTAAGACAATCAGAGATAAGTTCTCCTCTTCCAAATAATTAATTGAGTGGCAGAATGAAGTGCAAGGAATTATTTAACTGACTTTTCCAAGATCACAGGAGGTGGCATCAGTTCTGGCTTTTTACAGGCTTGCTGATTCACTGGCTGGCCTGCTAAACTAGGCAAACCATTTCTTTTTGAAACAAAGAGTTCCCAAACATGTCTGTAGCTGCCATAATGGTTAAGTATAGTTGGATGCTCTGGAATTAATTAACTCAGAAAGCAAATCAGAACTTGGACCCATTTACCTTCAGATTTGAAGAAGGTCTTGTCCTTAAACCCTACGACATTTCTCTACTGTGGTGGACTGTGAACACCCATCCGGCCAGTCAGGTCCGGATGGAGCTAATCTTTTACCACACTTTGCACGGTTCACGGGAGAAACCACACGCCCTCCAGAGGTTGGAAACGAAACAACAGTTGATTTTATTGTAAACTCTAAAACTGTGTCAGGAGGAACAAAAGTCTTGGCAGGTTCTTATTCTTATAAAAGACCCCAAGTAGAGGGAGAAAAGGAAAGAAAACCGAGAGATAGACCCATCACCATGTAGATCCAGCAAAGTCTTCTTAGTCAGCAACTAAAAGCTCTTTCAGTCATAGACCTTTCAGAGCCACATACCTCCAGTTGCCTTTTTATAGTGTCAGACTGTCTCGGACCCGTCCCTCAAATGAGGCTCATCCCCAGGCTAGATGAGCTCTAGCCCCAGTTCGCGCTGTTCCCTGGCAGGCGCCGCTGTGTCTGTGCCACTGTCTCCGGGCTGTTTGTTGCCGGGCAGTTGATGTTCGCGGCCTCAGGGCAGACAGCGCAGAGAAGCATCCCCCATCTTGGTGAGCAGGATCCCTGCTTTGCTTCCCGGCCATTGCCCAAGCGACAACACACTGCTTACCACCAACGGGCGCTCAGCCTCTCTGAGGTGCTTCTACCGAGTTCTGACACACACACACAAAAGATCTCTTGACCATCACACGTAGTTACCAACAACTATTCCCGGTTTTGTACAAAATGGTTTGTTCTTTTTTATCTTTTCCCCCACCACCTCTTATTAAGAATCTCAGAGGTTAGATACGGGAACAGTTACCTCTGAAAATAGTGACTAAGAGTGGAAAAAATAACCTTAATCTAAGATGAATTGCATTTACAATGACAGTTGCTTTAATGGAAGCATCTATGACACCATACTGCATATGTTGGTGCCTTTGTTACAGTGATCATTCAGTATTATATCTTTTTCCAGTTTAGATACAGTTTAGTAGATTTATTTTGATCTTTATGTGTCTTCCTGAGTACTGTGATGCTAAAATTATGTAGGGTTGCTTAGGCCCAGTAATAGCAAAGGAACCAAAAGGTCTGGGGAAGTTAAGGCTTGACCGTGTATCTTTTCTTCAGCTTCCTTGAGGTGCTCAGTGAAACCCTGCCTTGACCTGCTCAGCTGCCATCAGGATGGCAGCAGTAAGTATATGCTGGA
The DNA here is from genome assembly GCA_026283785.1 of Coracopsis vasa. Taxonomy (NCBI): domain Eukaryota; kingdom Metazoa; phylum Chordata; class Aves; order Psittaciformes; family Psittacidae; genus Coracopsis; species Coracopsis vasa. Next base: position 5,335 of record JANHGB010013735.1, on the reverse strand, counting down.
AAGAGCTTGGGTGGGAGATGTCTTCACTTGCTTCTGCAGTCTGAAATAGCAGTCTGCATCACAGCCTACTCACACCAAGCTTTTTGTTTTACAGCCTCAGACATAAACTTTTTATACTTTTCTTTGAAGAGTGGTTATTTCATTGGGCAGCACTGGAACTGAAGGAGGAGATTCAAAGAAAAAAAGGTGCCTTTATCAGTGCCAAGCTGGAGGGGAAAGGAGTTTGGCTGGGCAAAAAAGGAGTTTGGCTGAAGGTTACTAAGGCACCTTGTGCCCTTTTCCTCCCAAATCTCTTTCCTTCAGGGATCACTAGAATGGGATGAGCAGCCTCAGTGGTATGAATCAGCTCTGACTGGGCTGTCTGTATCCCACAGACAAGGTTGCACCTCAGCTGGTCGGAGAGCAGGCAGGAAGGCAGTTGTGTCTCTGCTTTCTTCTCCAGTGAGTGGAAATGGCTGAGAAGTGAGAAGACGCATCAATGCCAGGTGATCCTCACTGTGAGTTTGCCACAAATTAATTCATTAATTGGGGTTCACGAGTCTAGACTTGACTCTTGAATAGCAGTATTACCATTGTACTGCAACCAGGATTAAACAGAAGGATTAAACAATCCTTCTGAGCAAAATTGTTGTTCTTACTCTGAGATCTTAAGTAAGTTTTTCCTCACATAGAGCTATATGGACACAGACTAAAGAAGATAATTTTCTGCTTTTGTTTTCGTGACTCTCCTTGCCATGGAAAGTATCTAAAATGTGCCACTGTAATGATTCAAATAACTGGGAAGCTCTTATTTGGACCAGCAGGAGACCATGAGGAGTGAAATAAAATAAGGAAAAACATAATATCAATGAGGAAAATTGCCTATTAAAGGTTATGTACTTAACAGTGAAGGAGATCATCTTTGAAAGAGGATATTGTTCATAATATTTTGTCTTTTACACATTTAGTGTCTGATGACCTTGTTAGTGTACCTATGCAAATGTGTAAGTCTATGTCAAGAATGTACAAAACTAGCTGAGTGTTTATGCACAAGTAGAGCTATCTACAAGAAAAAGTGGAAGAATTTTCTATCAAAACCCAGTAATTTCAGCCAGACTGTTGTCTTCTTTCAATCTTATCTATTTTGGTTTCAATATAGGAGTAAAATAAGTTGCATTTTTAAAGTGTAACTTTTCATAAATTGTTACAATCATCATGGTTTAGACAGGAAAAAATTGTAGAAATTACATACCTGCAGAATGGAAATCTGTGAGCCAAATCTGCCTGGGAGTGCATTGAAAATAAGACTATTTTTTTTTTCTTTCTTTTTTCCCATATGTTGTTCAGGTTTTCATAAAATAAAATTAAACATTTCTGAGTCTCTGATAAGAATAAGCACATAGCTGTAAGTTAGGGTATTCCTGTATTCATCTTAGTGTTGTGCTAACTCTGAAAACAAATGGTGACAGATTCATTGCTGGTATTGTTTATGTATATAGTTTGATTTAGTCAGAATGGCATAATTACTAAATGTTGAGAATCATTTAAAAGCATAATTCAAGTTGATGAAATAGAACATACAAATCTGTTTTAAATGACTGGCGTTTAATATTGAATTATTTTGTCTTAAGCTTGATAGGAACACATTTCCTGGTTTATTTGAGTAGAATAGTTTCAGAATATTGGAAATTTCTTAGGTCACCATAGTGAGAATTAGCAGTGGTAGTGAACAGTCAAAGGGAAGAAGAAATGGCATTTTTTTTTAATATGGTACTCAACTGAAAATGAAAAAAAAAATAACAGATTTGGAATGGAATAAAAGAAACCATACTACTGCTGTAACTGAAGGACAGTTAGACATCAATGATCCAATATGTTATAATATCACAACCGTGGCAAATATTTTTCTTAAGTTCAAGGTTAACCAACAGGCACAACTTTAAAGAAAACCAAACATCACTGGTTCCAGTTTTTACAGGAATGTATGCTTCTATTTTAAGTAAAAAGGGGGGAAATAAATGCTTTTATTGGATCCTGGGGCTACAAACATGAAGTATGGCTCTGTGGCACTGAACTAAAATCTCTGTGGTTCACGCTTTCTCTGGCTACATTCTCTAGTGATATTCTCTAGCTAAAGCCTTTGATCTGTACATATAGGTCAACTGTCCATACAGAATAACTCAGTATCATACCTCAGATACTGCTCAGCAGCAAATATTTAGGGAAAGAATATAAGAACTATGTGATATCTGATGCTCAGTAAATCTTCCTAGTTTTGAACAAATTATGTTTTACTGAATTTATAATCCAGAGGTTTTTCTGGACCATCGGACTTCAGAGATATGGCTGAGTCCCATCTTTTATGAATGTTCCATCCCCTTTAAATGTGTATATACTTTTGAGTGATATCCTGTGGCTATGAGTTCTGCAATTTAATCATTCTCTATTTAAAAAACAAACAAACAACCAACCAAACAAGCAAATACAATGCTTATTGCGTGATCTTTTCATTAAGTGCCACTTACTACTTGTGTTGAAAAAAACTTAGTATTATCTTCATCTTTCACATTCTCTATATCTTCATTGTATCCCAGATTATTTCCCTCCCTCCCCCAGGTGCAGAGTTCTGCTTCACTGATGGTCTTTCCCCATATAGAGGCTGCTTTGTAGCACTGACCACCCTTGCTAACATTATCTTCACAGAAGTATTTTCCAATTTTAAAAGTTAAATAATTTTCATTTGTCTAATACTGCCTGTGTTAGATATAGCCCTGATTGCTGGTTGTTGAAGTTCATGTAGCTCCTGTTACAACTAAGGATTTTGCAAGGAATGCATCATCCAACAGTTGTAACAGAACTGAGAAATTGAAGAATGGTGGAAACATGTGAGTCAAAGGAAATGCTGGTGGGCCACCTGCCTCAGAACAGAAGAAAAGGCAGAGAAACTGAAGTTTCTGCTTGGATGATAAATACTTTCCATGCCCATTCAGATAAATGGAGGTGAGCTGCCACTGAGTACTTACATCTTCATATAGTCACTCGGCTAAGAAGAAGTTGGAATCCAGCTGTCATTACTGGACAATGCCAAAAATAACACTTCCACTTACATTCACAGATTTTACCCCATGCTACAGAAGACAAACTTTCTACTTGAGATATCCTTCGCTCGCCAACCAAAACAGTTAATAGTTAACTCCTAATAGTTATCATCCTTTTAAACTGCTTTTATCTGCTAGTTTTTATCCAGTTTGATTTCAAATAAATATTATTGCCCATATAATTCCTGTGAATTTGTAACATTTGTGCAGTTATTTCAGTCAATGTAATTCGGTAAGGTAATATTATCACTATCAAAGTGTCAGTTATTTTGCATTCAATCCAAAGTGGTTCTGTGCCCCAGAGGAGATCTTTTTATGCTTATTAGCAGTGCCAGGATTTAGGATTGTGGTGCACATCAGAGATACATAACAAATCATACAAAAAGCAGCACAAACTAATTAATTTAAAAAGAAGAAAATCTAAATATGTGTAGCACTGAATAGATCTACTAGAGCCTTGGATATTGTTTTGGTGAATTTAATTTGCATAGCAGTTGGCAGTACAACTTCCCCTGTTAACTAAATTTTTATTCACCATGAAACTTTCATTCTTGTACATCCTAAAATTATGTGTATAAATTAAGTTACTGATGATTTGTTGATAAGCTTATATTAGCTGCTGCTGCTAAGTACAAGGCAGTAGAAGAATGAACAATAAATTGTATTATAGGAAGAGTGAATACATGATCTGGCTACTATCCCTTTTCATGCAACCAAATTAAATTTCTGGACAGTTCAATTACAACTTGCTTAGGTATGGCATTAATTCTTCTGTGTTATGCAACATGCTGCCAAAATGAGTGACATTTCCAGATCATTAGATTTCATTTAAAATAGAATTTCAGGAATGGAAAAAGTCTGTGCTACATCTATGCAAATATAATTATTTGCTACAGAATAACACGGTATTTATAGTGAGGTCTTTAGAGCATGTCAATTAAAATAATACAAATAACCTCTACTGTACCTTTAAACCACTGTCAGCTTTACACCATAAATTCCAGTCTGAGGCCCTTTCAAAGCTAATAACACATATTAAAATATGACATAACATTCTCATGTTTTCCAGAGTAATCATTTAAATTAAAATGCAATAGTCAGATTGTGTAGCTTTTAGGAAAAAATTGTGAAGGGCAGAGAGTGTTTCACAAAATCATAGACTGATTTAGTTTGTAGGGGACTTCTGGAGATCATCTACCACAGCCTCCTGCTTGAAGTAGAGTCAGCTAGAGCAGGTTGATCAGAGCCTTGTCCAGTTGAGCTTTGGTAATCTCCAAATTTGGAGGTCCCACAGGATGCCTGGGCTGTCTGTGTCAATGCTTAACCACTCTCTGGGGGCAAAAAAGTCTAGTCAAAATTTTTCTTGTTGCAACTTGTATTCATTGCCCCCTGTCACATCATTGCTACAAACTTCCAAGAAGTACTGCCTCTTCTGTCCTCCTATTAGATAGAGGAGGACCACAGTAAGACACCAGTAATTACATAGATATTTATTTATTGTTATATTGTAATAACTGCAACTGCCTTAGATTTCTATTTTACATTTTTAAAGTAGCTCCTTGGCATTTGTCAGAATGCATGTGTCTCAGCTTCAGATACTATGGAGTTTGCTGTTCAGACATCACCCTGCCTGTGAATGATGACGGCAAAGTAATCTTTCAAATTACCTTGCAACAACCAGGGATTCTAGGGTAGGAGCCCCAGAATAGTAATTTTTCTTTTTAGACCACTTGCATCCAAGAAGATAAAATGCAAAAAGTAGGCTGTTCTGGAAGGCTACATCTAGAAAAAAAATTAGACTGGAGGATAAGGGAGAAATACAGGAGACCTACATACCACTTAAAGATGAAAAAGAGCCATGTCACCTCACCAAACACAGCCATTTGTCAGTTAGGCATAGCCAGAAATTGATGCCCCTTAGGTGGAAAGTTCTAGTAATGTTTTTTGAAGAGCTATATAGCTGAGAACTTTGTTTAGATATGATAACCTTCTATATAAAATACTATTACTCAGTACTGATAGCTTACTGGTAATAATTCTGTTAGCAAAACATTCTCTGATCTGCAAAAAGCATACATATCATACGATAAACCAAACATTATATTAATTTTAAGACAAGTTTTGCGTATTAATGGATTTAAAAGAATTATTATTAAAAATAAGAAAACACAAACATAAATATGAATCTTCTGAAATTTAAATATAGTGCTCAAGACAATATGCTCATCAAAACAAAAAAAAAGCGCCCATTCTGTTTG